>JABUQX010013436.1:2500-7500 GCA_015478945.1 Trachelipus rathkii
CTAGCAGAGTCAGAACTTAATACATTGAATGAATTTAAATAATATGTACATGATAAAGATACACATTTAAGCAATAAATACTAAATTCATTTAATAAATATATTAAAAACTACTACATACTAAATAAACCAATTAGTATTTACAAATATGAAAAATAAATTTAGTTAAAGTAACGTTAAACATGTGGAACCATTGCGAGATTTCTTTATTTGTCATGGTTTCTGTGGAGCACAACTAATATTTTCACTGAAAGAGAACTTCTTTCAAGAGTTCAGAGTAATGCTTGGCAAAACGAGAATAATCCCCTACCGATGCCGAAGATTAGTAACGTCCTGTTATAGCGCGAGGACACTTATGAGAAAAGAAGGAGTAGGAGGATGAATGCAGAATCGTTCAGGGTGAAATTAAACGAAAACTAGATGCCAAAGAGGGTAGTCTCATCAGTAGGAGTGTTTGCTACACTTCCAACACAGCGAATAAGACAGGGTAAAGAATGAAGATTTACAATAAGTTGTTGGAGATATTTTATTGAAGAGGCTAGAAATTTTTATCGAAAGAGAACCAAGGAGGTCAGCGAACTTCCTCTTAGTAAAAGTACGCTTAGTTCGTTGAATAATATCAATAATCGATAAAGAGTTGAATGAAAATTAGTAAAGTGATAGGAGGAGAGTTTCTCCAGACCCGACACGAGTTGCTTCTTCCCTGAATATCACGAGAAAATATCATCAAAACATGGATTTTGGAAAGAAAATATTGAGTCGAATAAAGTAAAAACCTGCTTATCTCATCGGCGGTTACTGCCACATTTTCGGCAGAATCCGAGCATGCTCAGTGCTAAAACAGGATTTATTGCACTGATAGCTGGCGTAGAAATTTCCGCAATGCTCCCCAACTAATCCTATTAATGTGCCAGGAAATACGCTTAAGGCTGGTTGAAGATATTGAAGAGTATTATAATTAAGAGCTGCAAGGTTGTGGTCAAAGTTACCGATAAGGGAAAAAAGGGAATGATTATATATTATATCGAGAAGTAGTTGTGGTTAAGCACAATAAAGCCTATTTCGTTATTTCTAAGAGCGATCCGTAATTTGTGTACCCTTTCTAATCAACTGTTCCAGATAGTTAAGTATGATGAATTTTCTAGTATCCTTCCCATCTGTTTCAGTCTGAGAGGGGCCCAATCGCTTATGTGGTGTACGTTGAAATTCCCTAAATAGAGCACCTCAGTATATGAACGCGAAGATGTAAGTCTCGTGAGAAGTAGTAAAAATAAGAAACAAATAAAAATCTGTTACATTAGGGGAGCAGTATAAGAAACACAAGATAATATTAGTAGCATGAAGACAAATTTTAAGCTATAGAACATAGAGTCTTTGAAGGCTCTAGGTTTTACAGGCCCATTACAGAAGTGTTAATGTTAATATAGACACATTCTCCACCCTTCAAGAGAAAATTGTAAAATGTTGCAGCTATAGATATTAAAGTTACTAGAAAAGGAGTATATTTATACCTGTATCTTAGACAAGTAAAATTCTAGGATTAGAGATAGAGAAGTGATATTAAACAGATTGGAAATTAGTAAATAGGTTACGGCCATTAGCAAAGTTAATAGTAGAAAACTCACTTCTAACGCTCATCTCCATTTGAACGAAAGTGAACCTCCTAGATAGGGATAATGGTCGATAGGTCAAACGGTCGACACATCAAAAAAATTTCCCGCACAGCCCGCCGCAGGCGTTAGAGAAGTTATATATATATATATATATATATATATATATATATATATATATATATATATATATATATATATATATATATATATATTATTATTATTATTATTATTATTATTATTATTATATATATACATATATACATTTTATATTTTCTTTATATATATATATATTATACATATATATTATTATTATTATATTATTATTATTATTATTATTATTATATATACATATATATATATTATATTATTATATTATTATACATATATATATTTATATATATTATTATATTTTCGATATAACATCCCTCATTAAGTTCATTACTATTAAATAATGATTAATAGTCATATCCCCTCTATAAATATTACTTATTTCATACTTATATATATATATATATATATTATATACATATATTACATTATTATATTATAGTTTACATATATGTATCTAAAAATTACTGTTATTAATTTTATTATCAGAAGTAAATTATTATATACATAT
Organism: Trachelipus rathkii; assembly: GCA_015478945.1. NCBI lineage: Eukaryota > Metazoa > Arthropoda > Malacostraca > Isopoda > Trachelipodidae > Trachelipus > Trachelipus rathkii. Next base: position 4,732 of record JABUQX010013436.1, read on the forward strand.
ATATATATATATATATATATATATATATATATATATTACATATAAATATATTATATATTATATATACATATTATTATTATATATATTATAGTTATATATATATATATATATATCTATATATATATATATATATATATAGTATATTTTATAGTTATCATCACTGCTCACGGGCAAAGCCCTATTTAAGAGGGGGTGTAAAATAATAAAGTGTCAAAAAAAATAAATTATAAGATGAGCACAGGCAACGAGCTTTAAAGTGAGGGAGATTAAATTGAGTAGGAAACACATATGATGGAAGAGAATTCCATAGAACAGAGGTGACAAGGAAAGAAGGAGGCACAGCAGCGGAACCAGTCTGGAGTTGCTAACATCAACACAAACTCATGTGCCGACACAGCACCACCCCCTTGTGCTGCGAGGGCGTCTTAAAGGGGGCGGCACGCGAGTGGAAAGCCCTCGAGCACTTTCCGCTACGGTACCTATAGAAAAGAGAGAAAGCACCAACATCCGCCGCAAAGATAGAGGGTCAAGTGAACTAGAAAGTACAGGATTTATAAGTCTTTTAGCCTTTGACTGACCTGTCCAAAAGCCGGGTGAAACCTGAGCCCCCTGATATGAGAGCAGTACTCCATACAAGGGCGGATAAGACCTTGTATAGTTGGAGAAACTTTAGAAGGGAAAAAAGTCAAGCAGTCTTAACAGAAGTCTCAGATTCTTTGAGGCCGCCCTGGCAACCTTGTGATGTGTGGTTTCCAGGACATTTTTTTGTTTATGTTAAGGCCAAGGATGTTTATATTGTCAACAGGAGAGACGAGAGAACCGTCGAAAGAGATAGGAAAGATAGAAGGTGTCTTAGAGAGGGAGATTTGTAGAAGTTGAGTTTTTAAAGAATTGAATTTCAAGGTTCAGACGACCCCACCCGGAAATTCTATCCAGATCAGCGAGAATAGAATCGGAAAGAATAAGACGAGAGGCAATTCTAGAAGTAAAAGAAGGAGCAGAATTGAAATGAGTTGAAGAATGAAGGGTCGAGTCATCGGCATATGAGTGGATAGAGTTAGATGATGACGAGAAGATCATTAATGAAAAGCAGGAATAAAGTAGGAGATAAGACAGAACCCTGAGGAACACCACTATTGACAGAAAAGGAAGAAGTCGCCCATCAACAACAGCCGATATTGAGCGATTTAAAAGAATCCTAGACATACAAAAGCAAGCAAAGAGAATGAGGAAACCTTAAAGAAGGGGGAGCTTGGAGAGCAGTGACGCATGCCATACCTGGTCAAATGTTTTGATATGTCAAGCGCCACCACGCAAGTCTCCCCATAATTCATAAGGCGGAAAACCATAAATCTGTTAGATAGAAAAGTATATCACCAGTAGACCTCGAGCGCCGAAAGCCGTACTGGCGATCGGAAAGAAGGGAATGAGATTCCAGATGGTCTAAGAAATGAATAGTTGGACATATGCGCGCTTCCAACACTTGAGGGAAAGTGCTAGTATTGAGGCATAGAGAATATAGCTGAACGAGAAGAGAGGCCAGCACAGAAGACACTCCCTCAAAACTCGGGAGAATGTCATCTAGGCCGACTTGCTTCCTAACGTTCATAGATTTCAGAGACACATGAACCTGATCAAATGTAATTATAGGTAAATAGATAGGACACCTGAGAAGAGAAGGAGGAGGAAGAGGAATGCCAGAATCATCCAGGGTTGAGTTAGAGGAAAATAGGAGGCCGAAGAGATTAGCAGTTTTCAGTAGAGAGTTAGCAACAGAACCATCAGATCGAATAAGAGGAGAAAAGACAGAATTTACAGAAGTTGTTGGAAATGTTTTTGGCAAGAAGCCAGAAAGATTTATCAGTAGGAGAACCATGGAGGTAGGGCACTTTCGTTTGATGAAAGTCTGCTTTGCTCGTCGAAGAGTATCCTGCAATGATTTCTAGCTGAATGAAAATTAGCGAGAGGATAGAGAACGAGAATTTTTCACTCCCGATACGCATTATCTCTAGCCTGAAGGGCTAGAGAGCAAGTATGATTCGAACCATGGTTTATGAGGAGAGAAAGATTTAGTCGGAAGAAGGAATGAACCTGCTCATCCCATCAACGGATTACAGCTCCCACCTTGTCGGCAGAAGCCGAAGCGTCACCAGGGTCAAAGCAGTCATTCCAATTATAGTTAGCATAGAAGCAGCGCAAAGCCCTAATCGGCCCGATCAGTGCCAGGTGAAAGAACGCACATTGCAGGATGGAGCTGCTGAGAGAAAGTATTAACATTAGAGCTATAAGATTGTGGTCAGATACCAATAGGAGCAGAGGTGGTGTATTTAAGAGAGAAAGACTAGTAGTGAACATAGGTCAAGTGTTTTCAAGAATTGTGTTAGACGATCTGGAATGTGTGTAGGTTCCTTTAATTAGTTGCTCCAGATCGTTGAGAATGCTGAATGGTTCGGCCTCCTCCCCACCTAAATCAGTATGAGAGGACCCCAACCATTCAGTGTTGTGTACATTGAAATCCCCTAAATAGAGGACCTCAGTATTTGGATGAGAAGATATAACAGTCTCGTGAGAAGTAGTAAGATATTCAAAAAAGACATGAAAAATCTGTTTTTTTAGGAGAACAGTAGCAGAAGCTAACAAGATTATTGTAGTAGAAGGAAGAAAGATTTTAAGCCACAGAACACTGGAAATTAGGTGATCTGAGTATCTTCATGCAGGGATGTTACAGGAGGTTAATGTTAACACAGGCACATACCCACCCTTTAGATG
>JABUQX010013436.1:10000-16920 GCA_015478945.1 Trachelipus rathkii
TCCGTCAGTTTTGATTTTTTTTTTGTTTTTTTTAACATATTGCTGGATATGATTCTAACAATGAAATTTAAGTAGTACGGAATGATTCAAAAGTTCGAAATATTTTAAATAATTTTTTAAAATCACATTTGTATAAAAAAATATTTAAAGATGAAATATCTCAAAGTACGACACTTACAGAAAACCAATTACATATGTGGAATCAGCATATAAAGCTTATTACAAAAATGTAAAAATAAAAATTAAAAAATTAAAAATTAGGGGGCCTGAGCTGACGGGAGACAGAGAGGGGGACGTTTTTCCACATCCCGTAGGGAGGCGAGGAACCCCCGTGACACCCAAATACCAAAGAGCGGGGTCTCCGGAGATTCTCCCGGGTGGAAAATAGTTCTACCTTGTCGTTTCCTGAAAGGCCGAGAGAAACCAACTCCTGTCATCTTTGCGGTTTACCCTTTGGTATTCCTTTAGTTAAAAAAATTAAAACTAACGGAGTCGTAAAACGTAAATAAAAGATCCTATATATTTTTGAATCATGTCCGTCACCACTTAAATTGATTTTTAGATCATATACTAGAAAAATATTAAAATACAAAATATATCAAAATTATCATCGTAAGATATAACATATCCTATATATATATATATATATATATATATATATATATGTGATATATTATATATATATATATATATATATATATATATATATATATATATATATATATATAAGTAAGTAGATAGGGCTTCAGGGGGTTCAAGGGATTCAGGGGGTTCAGGGATTCAGGTTCAAATCCTCCGACATTATTTAAGAGATTAAAAGTCTTAAGTCTTAAGTCTCAAAATTTTAAGTTTTAATTATAATAAAATAATAGTTACTTAAAAACAAATTAGAGTAAATATTAATTGAAATGGAAATCAAATTTGTAGCTCCGTGAAGAATTCTAGGTTATGGCTGTCGAAAGCATTAAAAAGAGAATCCCTAGGAAGGTTATACTATGAACCCTGAAATAAATAGTGACTTTCTGGTTGGGCGATCTGATGGTGTAGACACAATTAAGAAAAGTTTTAGAGAAGTTTAGGCTGTCGAAAATATCGAGCGGCGTGATGTGATTATTGCTGTTCATATTCATGTGAAGCATAAACCATTAGAAACTTGGCACAGCATATGCAGATAGGTAGGTAGGATTGCAAGGGCGGACTACTATTTTAATATAAAAGAATAGGAAAATTTTCCCAGAAACAATGTTGGCAAAATCAACACGAATGGGCGAAATCGTTGGTGGAAAGTTAAAAGATAATACGTTTTATCACGATTTCTTACAGAAAATTTTAAAGCGTTTTTTGAAACTTTAGAATAGCTTGAATGGATCAAGATATTAAATCTTCTTAATAAAAATCAGATCTTTTGAAGTTTATAATCAAAAGCAAATTTGTTATAAGTTTATTTATGACTTCATTCTTCAACTTTACTCTTCTACACTCTTCCATTGTTATGCATTGCAGTCTCCATAATTAGTTACAGTAACTGATCTTAATCACATTGAAAATGTGATGTTTGATTTTAAAATATTTTCAAACAAACACGATGAAAATTTTCAAACATTTTGGATGTTCCAACAGAGCTACTACTTCTTTCTGTTAAGGAAGAAATGAGAATGTCTCATGTGAGAATCAATGTATGAAAAAATATAAGGCAATTAAAATTTTTATTCTTGATGATTTTTCAAATCAGTTAGAGACGAAGTTCGTGAACCATTGAGGAATACTTACTAATCATTGTATAGCCAGTCATTCCATCGATATCTATTGAAAATGTTTCGAAATTTATAAATAAATTTGATCTGTGCAGTCACATTTAATTTCCTAATGATTTCACCATTTACGTCACCCAAAACCTGTATACTTGAAAAAAAAAAATTCTCCACTCTGAAAAGACTCAAACTATACTTTTTCAATTCTACAGGAGAAGAAAGATTGACAAACCTGACTTTAATGAGTGTTCATCAAAACTACCCAAGATAATTGGAGGAAGTGATCAACCATTATGTTATTAAACGATCAAGATGAATATTTTATACAAAAAAATATCTTTTTTGTTTATAAAACTGCTATCAATATTAGTTTATTTATTCTCTTATTGAAGGAATATAAATATATATATATATATATATATATATATATATATATATATATAGCAGAGTATATATATATATATATATATTTATATATATATATATATATTATTATATACCGTATATATATTATATTATATATATATTATGTTATTATAAAGATAATAGTATATATATACATATATTATATTTATATATATATATATATATATATATATATTATTATTATTATTATATATATATTAGATGAGCACCGAGTCAAAAAACATATTTTTGACTCTGGTCTGGGTCTTTAAGGAAGGATCCGGACGAACTTATTCAGATCTTTTAGTATATATATATTATACATATATATATATATATATATATATATGTTATTATATATATATTATTACATATTATATTATATATTTATATATATATATATATATATATATATATATATATATTTATATATATATATATATATATATATATATATATATATATATATATATGCGTATATATTATATATTATATATTAGTATATATATATCCGGACAGACCCAGATTCAGATCTATATATATATATATATATATATATAAATAAGTAGTATGAATCTGCGCTTTTCGCGCCAAATATTCGCTGAATAGTGTGTGTTATTAAATAGTTGTTTTTTCGTATTTTTCCGGAATTCAGTAGCTTTTCTTTAATTTCAAGCGTTTTCCTAACTGCATTCTCCCGAGGACGAATGCTACTGAATGAGCGATTTGGCTCTTTTTAGTGCTATTGCGCCAGCTTGACGTCAAGGTTAGGCTTCTATAAGCTTGATGCGTCAAGGTCCATGGTTGGTGTTACAGTTTTTAGGTCTGAAGACCGTTTTCGGAGGTTCTGAATCTGAACTCAGGGCTAAGCCTCCTAAAGGACTTCCATTTTGTTCTTTGAAGGTTTCAAATAATCGGGAGAATATTTTTGATGGTTCCATTTGGTCATTTATCATCAAATTGACGTTCTACAACCTCTTGTTGGCTTAATGTAATGAAAACACCTGTGGTATTATACGAGATGTTCCGCTTTTTAACATGGTGAATGGAGGGATAGAGTTAGCGATATATCGAATCTCTAATTTATGGAGTAGAGATATCGTATCTCCACCAAACTTGCCACCCCTGCCTCTGGTGACGTGATCTGTTAGGAGACGAGGTTTCGAGTACATGCACCCCCACCCGGAACGGAGCCCAAATCGAAAGTTTTGGTTAAATCACAGCGTGAAAAAGTTGAAATTCGGAGGAGTTGGAGTCTGAGAAGAAGTCTAAGTCAGAGTCGGAGCATGAGCCGGAGCATGAGCCAGAGTTGGATCTCAAAATAAACATATAATAGCATAAATGATGTTTCAATCTAAATGTTTGCAAACTTGTAGAACCCGATTTTGAAAGTTTCAGAACCCTCAAGAATTTCAGCACCGCAGAAGAAAAATAAAGAAATGGTGTAAAAAGCGTAGCAGAGACAGATGAAAAAAATGAAAAATAAATAAAAAGTTGTCGAAGACGGAGAAGGTTCATGATGCGGAGCAAACGAGCCGGTGCAGGTGGGGTCTGAGTTAACGTGCATGCGCTTAATAATCCAATAAATTAGTGTCTTATTATATGTTTTCGAAACGTATACTCAAATTTGTTAGTTTCAAGTTCCTATGGGTAACTTGAGCACCCCCGGGAGAGGGTTCCAGAAAAAAAGAGAAATAAAGGAAAGAGGCATGGAATGCATAAGAGAAGAAGATAGAGAAGGATGACAAAAGATGATTCAGAGAAATTGGAAACAGTAAGATCCACATGAGAATAGGATCGACCAAAACGGGCTCTACCAATAAAGATAAATGAATTCGTCTATTAATTGATAATTACATAGATAACTAAGCAATATTATTCTGAACAACATTATATATATATATATATATATATATATATATATATTATATTATATATATAATATATTATATATATATATATATATATATATATTATTATATATATATTATATATTATATATATATATTGATATATATTTGTATTTATATAATATATAGTATATATATAAAATATATATATATATATATATATATTATATATATTATATATTATATATATATATATATTATATATATATATATATATATAATTTATTTATTATTGTATATATATATATATATATAATATATATATATACAGAGGTGGGCAGTAACGCGTTACATGTACGGCGTTACGTAAGGGCGTTAACAATTGTAACGGTAACAGTAACGTTCAAACGATTTTAAAATGTAACGATGTACCGAACGCTACCCATTTTAAAAATTGTAACGGTGTTTTCCTATTCGTTATCGTTACATACTACACAGGAGAACTCACTGAGAATGACATTTTTTTTTTTTTTTTTTTATGGAAACGATTTTTAGTTTTTCCAGATTTTAAATATTATAATTATATATATATAATATTATATATATAATATATATTATATATATATTATATATATATATATATATATATAAATTTTCAGGAAAAGCCTCAGGAAGTAGAAGAATTTAAGGTACCAAACCGGCCACATATCAATATACTCGGATCAGGAATTGATGTTTTTTTACGATTAGATGCGCTACGCTTAATTTTGCGACGTATGGTGGAAAGGAGGAGATGATCCTGGAGATGATGGGGGAGAGGAGGATCGACGGAATGGCAGAAATGTGAATGAGAGGAGAAGAGAGAGGAAGAGATATGGGAGGAGGATTTGTATTGAATTAAAGGGGAAGAGGAGGGAATCAGAAAGTATGGAGTAAGGTTCATAATAGGGAAGAAGATGTCCCGTTCTAAACGGTTCGTAAGGTTTACACGAAAGACTTATCATTCACTTTTAAAATCAAGGCAAAGAGGTACCCCTTCTATCAGGTAATTCGCCTGAACAGGGACACTCGGAAGAGGAAAAAAGACGTTCATGAAAGTTGGAGGAGAATGGAGAATGTAGATAGACGGAAGAATATAAAAGAAGAGGCATGTACTGGTTTTCTGATTGGAGATTTCAATGCATGAGTGGGAAGGAAAGAGAAAAGGAGGGAGACAATTGTAGGACAGTATGGAGAGGAGGTAAGGAATATTGAAGGAGAGATGCTGATAGATTCCTGTCTGAAGAAGGGATTGAAGATCATGAATGTTTTTTTTTTCATCGAAGGGAATCACATAGGTTGCAGGTATACGTGGGAATAATTCACGGAGAATTCGATAGTTAGATCTATTATAGCTATTTAATATCATTTGTATAGTAGGATAATAGGATGTTCAATTAATACCTAGAGTAACAATGTTCGGATCATAGATTGTTGATGACGGACCTGGTGGTGAAGGAGAAAGCTGAAATAAGAAAAGAGAAATGTTTTGATTAAAGTGGAATACTGAAGGATGTGACAGAAACAGGCATATATTTAGAAACATAAATGAAGACTTAGACAAATTAGAAGGAGTGGAAGTGGAGGAGATTTACAAGAACGATAGGAAGGTAGCAGAGGAGACTCTAGGCAACGGTGGGTAGGAGGACGAGAGAGACACAAAGTGATGGACTGAAGGAGTGAAGGAGGCAATAAAGAGGAACGGTATTGATGAAAAGTGGCTGAAAATAGAACCGTCAAACAGGGCTCCGAGAGAGTGAAAAGAAGCAGTAACAGAGAGGCTGCAAAGAGAGAGGAGAAAGAATGATGAAAGATGGAGGGGAGAAAGGAAGAAGATTTTTAGAATGGCAAAAACATATAGAGGATCAAAGAGGCAAGTGTGTAACAAAGTATAAGGAGGAGAGGTTTTTGGTGAAATGCACTAAACACAAACAGGAGAGGCGGAAGTACTTCAGTGAACTGCTAAATATGAATGAAAGGGGGAGGAGGAGGGAGAGAAGGAGGGGAGGAGGGGAGGAAGATGAGGAGGGGGAGGAGATAACTAATGGAAGGAATTAGGTGGCTGAAAGCGATGAGACACGGTAAGGCCGGGTGAGATGGGATACACATAGAATTGTAAAAAGGGAGGAGAGAAATGAAGAAGAAATTTTGAAACTGTTTTATATGGTTGTTGGAGCGAGAGTGAAGTACCAGAAGGATTGGGGAAGTCAATTATAGTGCATTATATGAAGGAGATACAAAAGACACAACACACCGTGCAAAAACTACAGGGAATTTCCTTGTTGAACGAGTAGCAAAAACATGAGAGAATTTTAGAGAAACAGGTTTGAGAATAGTAGTGAGCCAGCTGGGGAAGAAGCACGGATATAGAGAACAGAAACAGGAATGGATTCTTGTTCGCTTGATAATTAACGTTTGAAAAGGTAGGGAATTCAACAATAGATGCATATATAGGTTTTCATGATCTGAAGAAGCTTTCCGATTCAGTGACTAGAAGGACTTTGGGAGTGTTCGGAGAGAGATATGCACGTGGGTAGAAAGTTTGAGGACTCTGGAGTTTTGTTAACAGGATATAGCAATTTAATGTAAGAACGAATTGAAATAGAAATGGTTCGAGAGTGACAGGGGTTAAACAAGGAAGCGTGTTTGTCACTAATTGTTTGATGTAGTGATAAAGCAGCGTAGTCAAGCTTATTGAGATTTGGATGGTAATATTTTGGCATATGCGGATGATTGGCGTGCTGGAGCGAAGAGCGGGAGACAGGTTGAAGAGGTAGTGATATGTTTGGCCACAGGCTGAGAGGGGCTTTCGACTATAAACGCAAAGAAAAGACGAAGCTATGGTGGTCAGTAGAGCAGAGAAGAGACGTTGAAA
>JABUQX010013437.1:2500-7500 GCA_015478945.1 Trachelipus rathkii
TTATTATATATATATATATATATACATATATATATATATATATATATATATATATATAAATGGCATGGTTCTAATAGGATCAGTAAGTAGGTTCTGGGAGCATGCTGACCTCAAACCACGAAAGTCGCCAGGTCGACTCGCGCTGAATACGAGCGTAGATTGACGATTATATAGCAGCAGCAGCATATAGAAGAAGAAAGATATTTATATATCTATATATATATATATATATATATATATATATATATATATATATATATATATTATATATATATATATTATATATATAAAGTCAAAAATTTTATGATTTCCAAAAACTGAATCTAGAGTTAAATATTCAATATGAGCACAGTAATAGTCTCTTCCTGTGCGGACGCACGTGGGGACTCTCGTCCTTCCCCTGTCTCTTATGCATCGCCTCGGAGCCTTCTTAATGAAAATATATACGTTTCCTTGAACTTCAATTTTTAGGGGCTCGAGCCGATGGGGGACAGAGGGGGTCCAGGAAGGCCGAGAGACCCCGATAACTGATATCTATGCGGTCTACTCGTTCGTTAGTTTTAAATCATAAAACGACTATATAAAGAAAGAAAGATATATATATATATATATATATATATATATATATATATATATATATATATATATATATATATATATATATATATATATATTATATAGTTATTATATATATATATTTATATATATAATATATATATATATATATATATATATATATATATATATATATATGTTATATTATATATATATATATATATATATATATATATATATATATATATATATATATATATATATATATATATATATATATATATATATAGAGTCAATCTACTCTGCGTACTTCAGTGCGAGAGTTTGACCCTTATAGCTTTGAGTCAACATATCAGCAAAAATTCTCTACTGATCCCAATCTTAAATTCATGCCTATATATGTTGTTAGCAGCATATGCTAGTAGCATATATATATAGCAGCAGCATATATATATATATATATATATATATATATATATATATATATATATATATATATATATATATATATATATATATATATATATATATATATATATCGTGCATTTTTACTATTCATACCTTAAGAACTCAAAGTCTATCTTTTTAGATTCTTAAAACTCTTTTCTAGGTAGAAATTGTAGCAGTTTTTCTGGTTCCTCCAACCTCTCGCACTTTATGACATTTTTTAAAAAAATGTCAACTTTAGCTTTCATCTTTAATTGATCCTTTTCTTATTTCTTCTGACTGTGGAAGTTCTGTTTTACCCTCTTATAAAACTGATCCCTTTGCTCATATCTTTTCATATGATTGCAAATTAGACGACTTCGGAGTTATTCCTTCTCCTTCTGGATCTCCATCCACCTTTTTTATGCCTGTCATTATTATTTATTTTCTAATTATTAAAAGTATTATTTCTGGTGTTTCTGAGCTCAACCCCATTATGACGTACAATTTTGATAATACCAATCATGTCCCCCTTAAAACCTATGTTTCTGAGTTTGTACTCTACCTTAGTAAAATGTTTCGTCTATGACAATACTGGAAGCGTACCCTCATTCATCTTGCGTCGAATAATAGAGACATTCTTAACCCTTTTAAATCTGGTTTCTTCGCATTAACTTATAATCTCTCCAAAGTTTTCGAATCTAATCCCCATAACAGAAAGATTTTAAAATATCTTAAACCTTCTACACTTATCTTAGACCGCCAGTGTAATTTCCAATGGAACAGCCTACAACTTCATCTTTCTCTCTGATTTTTAGTCCTATGCTTTTCGGTATTTCTGGGAATTGTTTGGCGTGGAGCGAAGCATATCGAAAATTTTTGATACATCTATAATTTTCATCTTTTTGGTATCTATCATTTCCTTTTACTTCTTTTCCGGTCGGTCAATAGGAACTCTTGTAGATAGCCACTGTTTACCCATTAAATTTATCAATATTGGTGTTCCTCTGGGTTCTCTTTTATCCTCTATCTATTTTTTACTTTTCATTAATTATTTCTATGTTACTATGTTTCTTATCTACTCTTATAAGAACGATTATTCTCTTCATAAATGCTTTCAATTTGAAACAGGCACATTCAACAGCAAATGGTATAGTACGGAACATACCACAATACCACAAAAACAAGCACACACACACATCCGGGGTAGTTAACCTCAGACTACTCCTTTTCAAAGGGTGGATTCTAGTGATTTTCATCTTAGAAACTCTCCCTTGCTCTCACAACTCTCTCTCCGATCTCTTTCTTCTCTCTCTCTCTCTCTCTCTCTCTTTCTTCTTATACTTTCATCATTACGACGGACGTTGCTCTTCAGAACTTATAAGAAAGTTCTGAAGAGCAACGTCCGTCGTAATGATGAAAGTATAAGAAGAGAGAGAGAGAGAGAGAGAGAGAGAGAGAGAGAGAGAGAGAGAGAGAGAGAGAGAGAGAGAGAGAGAGAGAGAGAGAGAGAGAGAGAGAGAGAGAGAGAGAGAGAATGCCTCGTGTCACATACTTTTCTACAAATTAATTATAATTCCTTCTCGGTTCAATTCTCTGACCCTAGACTTGACAGCTATGCTCAATCTTACACGTATTCCACTGGTAAAGTATGGAGCAAACCCCCATTAACTATTTTCCTAACTTTCGGTATCAGAGTATATAGGCCTTTATTCGGAACTGGCCTGGCCCTGGCCCTGGCTCCTGGCCCTGGCCCTGGCCCCCTGGCCTCCTGGCCCTGGCCCTGGCCCTGGCCCTGGCCCTTCTGGGCCCTGAAATTATCAATAACTCCATTGGAATTTTGTAGGACTCCGAACTTTGCCCACAAGAGGAGACATTATATATATATATATATATATATATATATATATATATATATATATATATATATATATATATATATATATATATATATATATATATATATATATATATATATATATATATATATATATATATATATATATATATATATATATATATATATCTATTTTTTTTTTTTTATTTATATATATATATATATATATATATATTTTTATATATTGGGCATAGCATAGATAAATATATATATATATATATATATATATATATATATATATATATATATATATATATATATATATATATATATATATATATATCCATATAGGCTCTTGTTGATTATCAGCATCCAGTTAAGCTAAAGCCGATTTTATTTTAAAATCAACTAAATCGAACACAATGAACAGCAACGCCTCATAGTGTTAAAAGATTGAACTTTTTTTTTCTAATAAGTTAGATAGCTAGTTATTGAAAATAATGGAATTGAAATAAATTACTAATATAAGTTTAGTTTAATGGAAAGTGAAATAAATTAATAACATAAGTTTAGTGAGGTGAAATTATTAATTATTATAAGTTTAGTTAAGTAAGATTTAAATAATATCTAAAAAAAAAAAAATTAATATTCTTAAAGGTGTGGAAGCTCACTTATTATAATAGTTTTATTACCGACAAAATTGTGAAATTTTTTGTTTTACAGAGAGAGAGAGAGAGAGAGAGAGAGAGAGAGAGAGAGAGAGAGAGAGAGAGAGAGAGAGAGAGAGAGAGAGAGAGAGAGAGAGAGAGAGAGAGAGAGAGAGAGAGAGAGAGAGAAATAGAGAGAGAGAGAGAGAGAGAGAGAGAGAGAGAGAGAGAGAGAGAGAGAGAGAGAGAGAGAGATTGTAATAAAGATAATATATATATATATATATAATATATATATATATATTATTTTTATTATATATATATTTATATATATATATATATATATATATATATATATATATATATATATATATATATATATATATATATATATATATATATATATATATATATATATATATATATATATATATGTGATATTTGGTTTAGACTAAAACTACAAATATCATCTATCTATATCTCAAAAAATACAATAGTGACAGGAAAAGGAATTGATTGTTGAATCCTGGCAAAATTTTATTGCGGAAAATAAAAAAAAAAAGAAAAAAAAATCATATCTCAAAAACTACAATAACTACAGCGAAAAGGAATACATTTTTGGAATCCTTGTAAAATTTTAGTTAGGAAAATGTAAAAATAAATAAATAAATAAATAAATAAAATAAATATTGGCTATTTTTTTTTTAGGAGCAGGGGACATAATATATATATATATTATTTGTAAAGGTATTATTACATGGCAATGTAGGGGGCTCGAGCCGACGGGGAACACAGGGGGGACGTTTTCCATACCCCGTAGGAGAGGGGCGGAGGAACCCCCGCGACACCCAAATACCAAAGAGCGGGGGTTCCGGAGACCCTCCCCTGGAGGGGGGAATTAGTCCTACCCCGTAGTTCCCCGGAAGGCCGAGAGACCCCGACTCCTGCCATCGGTGCGGTATACCCTTGGGGTATTCTTTAGTAAAAAAAAAAATTTAATAGAAAGTCTATTTATTTTAACGAGTAACCAATAAAAGGTCTCTAAATAGGCTCTCTAATCATATTACTATAATTATTAGCAATAATATTTTTTAATTTTATTTTTTTTACATTTTCCTAACTAAAATTTTACCAGGATTCCAAAAATGTATTTTTTTTCGCTGTAGCTATTGTAGTTTTTGATATATATATATATATATATATATATATATATATATATATATATATATATATATATATATATATATATATATATATATATATATATATATATATATATATATATATATATATATATATATATTTTACATTTTCCGCACTAAAATTGGACTAGCATTCCAGCAATGCATTCCTTTTCCCTGTAGCTATTGTAGTATATAAGAGTATATATATATATATATATATATATATATAGCATATAGTAGCAAGAGCATATATAGTATATTTAATACTTATTATACATATATTATTGTTATTATTATTATATATATATATATATATATATATATATATATATATATATATATTTTTTATAT
>JABUQX010013437.1:12500-57500 GCA_015478945.1 Trachelipus rathkii
GAACTATTTAAAGGAAAGCATCCAAAATAATATTTTATTCGCTTGATAATTCCCGACGCTAGAGGGCGAAATAATGCACTTAAGCACCTTTAATACAAGCGTTTTAAACAAGGTGTTTTATAATGAGTATTATATTATTATCCTAAGACTTGCCATACATTAGATACTTTTGTTGTATAACTACTCCTTAGCTCCAGAAACAGAAGTTAATATAATTATTAATATTATTATTATTTTATAATTATGAGTGATAGTTGAGTATAAGAATTTATGTTGAATAGGTATGAGTTAAGATGTGATTATGATGATAGCAATTAGAATATTTGAGTGATAGTATTTAAATTGATATAATTATAAGTTTCATTTAGAGTATAGGTGCATGGGATATGATAATATTATTAGCTATTAAAGTGTCAATTTCACTACACTATCTTAGATTTATTCTATACACTCTATTATATTTAATATACCTATATTACATTTAATACATATAAATATATATATATATATTATATATATACATATATATATACGTTATGAGTTTAATATTATAGTTGATTAAAAAACTATGGTTAGGGATAATGAATGGATTAATATGAACTATATAAGTAGTACAATGTTTCGATATAGTAACAATTACTTGGAGGAGCATGTTAGGCGTGAGAAGAATTGGTATATATAATGAAGGAATGAAATGGTAATTAGGGAGTTATGTGGTGTGACGATAAGGAGTCAGTAAATGAGATATGAATAATATATCACTAGAGAGATATCAATTATATATGAGATTTAGTCATACGGATAAGGATATGGAATGCATCATTATTAAGTATAGGTTTGTAATTATATTAGACCCGAATTATTATATGAGTTAGGACTGTAGTGTTAGTTAGAAATCGAGACTGGCTGGATAAACCGAAAGAAATTAAAGTTAGTATTGAGTGAGATATATATATTAGTAAATAAAGCCTGAAGGAAGATGAAATGCGAATTATTCGTATTAAGATAGCTATAGTATAATACATAAGAAAGGTACATCAACTAGAGAGGATATTGACTATACTCTTTGTATGAGAGGGGGCAGGTTAGTAGCCTTCTACCAGGGGATTAATACCCATTGAGAGTTCGCAAATGATATAAACTATCTATTAGGCTGTAAGTGGGTTAGTTACTGTTGCTCGTTTCTTTCTGTTATTCATCCTTGGTTTGATGAGGGTGAGATTATTTTTTTTATTTTTTTACTTATGAAATCAATGAGTTCTCATTACGCTATGAAAACACATTTTAAGTAGTATATAGGGGATTGGTAAAGAGAGGGAGGTGTTGTGATCAGTCATGGTGGTTCAAATCTTTCGTTTCTAATAGCTATTTTCTGTTCTCAATTCTACGGCTTATTAATTCTGCATGTCTGGTGTATGGGACTACGCCGGCATTTACCATCACTATACAGCCTAAAAAAGCTATAGCTCTCTAGGGCAACTCTGGGGCTCCAGAGGTAAGTAGGGAGGGTGAGGCTGAACAGATTATCTTTTAGAAAATGGCTAAAGTTATAAAGTATAAGTAAATATGCATTTTTGAATGATTTTAAATAACTAAGATATATGTTGGATGATCACTACAGTTTATCTGTAGATTCCACTCCAGAGCCTGTCTCCATGATAGATCAGCTCACTTATTATTAGCAAGGTATTGAACTCGCACACTAACTAATGGTGATACTCCTACCAATTAGATACATTTATTCTAACCATTCCTAGAGATGAGAGTATCCATAATCTGTGAGGAATAAGTATTGAAGCTAAGATTTTAACATGAATTATACCTATTATACATAAATGAATGTGAAGAAATATAAATTTTAATGAAAGTTGTCAGAGGCCAATCAATACGATTAAATGCTGCCAATTAATGTTCATGGCAAATATTAAGTAGGTTAATGCAAAGAAATGTATTATTATTAAATAAATTATATTAAAGTATAATATAGTATAGTATAGTAACAGACTCCTCCATTATTTATATCGTTATGAATCTCGATTATAGTGTAATATATGACAGTATACAGATTAACTGCTTGCTTAGTATGCGGTAGAAATCACTATTTATTATGGTAATTGAGTTCACAAAAAATATTTGATTATCTATTACAGACTTTCTATACACATAGATGTGGAGCACAGTATGCTGTTGTCATTTCTTCAAAGATTCATTCAAAAGTTCCAAAGCTTTGTCAAAGACTATGATGGGGAAGCTCATTCAAGGGCCACAATGGCAATACTTGACAGTTAACGAACGAAATATTTTCCTGATGCTATCAGTTGTATATGAGGCCACGAGCGTAGAAGTAGTGGTGTCCGAACAACAATGAGCAAACTTCAGACACCAAAAAGATCAACGCTTCTTGAGAAATGAGAGTAAAATGGCAGGGAGAGTTTTGTAAGAGAAATATAGGTTATCTGTTCCTATATTGATGTCGAGAGTGGCTGGTATCATTCGTCTGGATGAATTTCACAGAGGTAGTCAGTCACTGCATAACGCCAATGAAGAGATGAACTAGCTGAGGTTGATATTTAGTTAAGTTTACCTATTTTAATTATATTGTTTTACTAATTTTTCCCAGGAGATAATTTACCAAAGAAAGAGAAGTGTTAATATCGAGTAAATATCTAATTTTGAATTTTAGAAAATCACAATGGCTCAAAGGCAACCACAATTCTTCTTGAAGTTTGTTTGGAAATTTAATTAACAAAAAAATGACTTCAGAGTATCTAGAAACGGTATGGTGACTTATATTGAATGAAAGTGATAATCTAAATATCATATGCTGTATAAAGAGGATCTTTACTCGTAGAAGACGCACGATATATCACAGAATCATATAACCCACTACATTTATAATCTCCTGGTAATGAGATGACAAATTCACGAATTCTCACAAATTTGGTCAAAACATAGAGTCATCAGAGAGTAGACTTTCGAAATAGGAACCGTCGTGAGAGCATGAAAGAGTATTTTTTTCCATGTTATTTTTCTACAAAGAGAGATTGTCACTAAGCTGTGGTAACGAGAGAGAGAGAAATACACCAGACTCTCCTATTCGTAGAACAGTGTCATGATGTAAAAAAAAAGTTATTTCTTATGTTATGTACTGGAAAAAAAAAGAATGTAGTAAAACTAAATTTGAAAATCTAACAGTACACGCTCTGATGATGTCGGACATCAACATATCGAGGCTTGAGGAGCGCAGAACTCCAAAAGCACTTATTTCCATGAAATATGTATTAAAAACTCATGATAGGTCAAAAACCCACTGAACAGGATACTCTCTGATGCAGCACAATTCCAGGTATCTGATAGGGCGACGCACAGTATCACCATATTAAAATGTATCATGTAAAATTGTATACTGAAAGTTCAGTCATATTTACCTCTGAGTTCTAGACTTACCAATTCTTGGAGCAGGAGTAAAATTCGTTGCCTCCGAGTCGTCCAATAGCAAAGCTAAATATGCTATGGACGAAAGATCCTTCTCCTCCTTTTCAAT
This sequence comes from Trachelipus rathkii, assembly GCA_015478945.1. Lineage (NCBI taxonomy): Eukaryota > Metazoa > Arthropoda > Malacostraca > Isopoda > Trachelipodidae > Trachelipus > Trachelipus rathkii. Next base: position 16,045 of record JABUQX010013437.1, read on the forward strand.
AATGTAACTGTAGGGAGATAGGGATAATTTATAGTATATTGTTTGACGACAACTGATCTCATAAATTATGTTCAACCATCTTTGATTTCATTTTTATGGGTTTAATCTAGTCTCTGAGGCATTATGGCAAAGTGAGCTATTATTCACTTATGCGCGAGTTTTATCATATTGATGACATCACTCGCTCGCACTGTTGGTGTATATGTTCAAGACTCTGCAATAAAAAGAATGAGTATGTATAATTACCGTTTCTCGCAGACATCTCTTGAGATATGTAAGTCTTAAATACTCTCCCGCTGATATAATTATTATATGTACTCATATTATAATGATAGATATATTCAAAGAATTAGTTTACACTCACCACTATATCTTCACTATACCCTTACTTATCATATTGCAATACGAATAATATTTATGGATATTCATGTGGATTTTTGATAGTTTTATTCTTATTTCGAGAAGCATCCCGCTCCCTCAACTCCCCTCCCATATCACTTATGTATTATAACTTAATAAATCTAATTAATTACATATATTATTACGGATATCTATAGATATTAATTTTAAAAATGTATTTATCTAATTAAAAATATATCATATAATTTTATTAATATTATAACATATAATAATATAACCTTTATTAACATGTTAAACCTCCTACTACTTTCATTGCTATATATCTATTCAAATCAAAAAACACCTCCACTAATTATATATAATACTTTATTGAAGTGCAGCTAATTAAGTTAAATACAAACTTTTATCATATTTTAATATGTGTCAAATTATATCCTTATAAATATTTTGATTCTCTGTTGTAATATATATATATTATATCATTAATATATTTTAGTATATTATATATTATATCTTAATCTATCATAAAAAATATTACGGATATTAGTCCTCCAACTGATAATAATAATGATTCATGACATAAGACACCATTGCTATGATATTGATCCTAGAATACAAATCTAGTTAAGTAAACCCTTACTTTGGGGTAAGACCTCCATATTAGAAAATATATATATCATCATACATTATAGCGTATATTTAATATATTAAAGAAACTCACAATTACCTCCTTTAGAGAATAGTTCAAATACAAATAAGTATACAGGCCATATACGGGATAGTACGGTATAGACATATACTATACCGTGAAAAAGCTCGCTTAACCTGTACTCTATGATAATCATATAACTTGAATGTGATCAGTTATCTGGTTGTCATTCATTGTTAAACTTATACTTTAAGATATACATTCATAAACCCATCTAATCTGATACATTAATACTAAACTATATTAAATAATCATAATATTCATCTATTACAATCGTATATTATTTCTATTATTTAGTGTAAATTTATTACTCGAACTTATTATAATCTAATATATACTTCGATCTAAGATGACTTTAAAGCGCGGGTCCATTACCTTCATAGCTTCATCGGAGCACCCAGAGAGAATAAGTAGAAGAGCACCTTCCTACAAATTCGGCGACGTACGAGTCGCTTCGGAGATTTAAGGACAAGTCGTGATCCAAACTCACCAAAGGACGAAAATAATGGGGAAAGGGGTGCTCTGAACCTCCTAGACCGCGTACAATCTAGCGGAGTCTTTGCGGAGTGAAAACTAAATTTCTAAAAAACTAAAAATGAGTAATAATAGATAACTGGCAGTGCTCATGTATACATCTATAGAACTAAGTACACTACTCGGAGACGCTTTCGCTTGCGTTCAATGAGAGCGTCTAACTCGTCCGTCTTCTAGGAGAGGCCGATAGACGTACTATATAAAGAACCATCAATTTGCACATGAGGGGGCTTGCCAAATGAGTGAGATAGTGCTTAATCGTTAATCGATTCCATATCATGTTATCTTGTTTGTAAAAATTACATAGATGATATTCTCTTCAGGCTCTCTTTCGATAGAAAATATATTCATTCTATTATTGGTAGATTCTGAATTTTATCTAGATTCTAGAATTCACTCTGCACAATTTTAGAGTTTTAGGATTTATAATATAAGGTATATGACCCTCCATAATTGATGGATATTAAAAATGATTCTTATTTATTTTATTCCTATAATTCGTAGAGTATATTGATTAACATGTATGGAGATTATATAAAATAGAAAATCTCATTGTGCACGGTTTCATTGGAACATCAATGGCACGTTTGGCATATTTGTGCAAATGGATAGCGATGAAGAGTGGCAAAATTGTGGATTTTGTAGTTTAGTAAAGATCGCAATATTGTGTTACTTTGCTCAAGGTGTTCTTGCTCGATTGTCAGGGTCTCTCCTATGTATTTTCAGAGCATAGGATACACGCATCCTCTGGCAAGACCATGACTATGTCTTTATAAATAAACAAGATAGTAAATATACAAAATAAAAAATAAAAACAAATGATAAAATTAATCACCAAAGGGATAAAAAAATAGAAAGGTTAAGAAGAACTAAAAATGACTGTGAATAAGATATAAAGTATAATAGACAGGGTTAAGAAAGTCACTCAATATATATAATACTACCTCTTAAGTAATCAATTATATATATACCTTGGGTTCAACTACTATTGAGACGTAACAATAATGGTTTCACAACTCTGAACAAAACTCACCTTCTTAATTCAGTCTCAGTATAAATATTAGGATTTGCCTTGCTTATTTAAACATTAAAAAATAGCTAAATATAGACTCTAGAAACATATAGTTGTGTAAATAATCTAATCAGGTTTGAGACACAGAATACGTCCCTACACGCTCGAGGTCAAAAGTATATTAATATATATAACCTACTATTGCTCATTATAACCTTATATATGATGCACTAAATATGCAATTAGCCTAAAAATACCTATAACTACTCTAACTTACTATGTATCGTGAGTATATATATAAACCTATTCCTTTAGTTATTTCCCAATTTCACTACACGATACTATATATATATATATACCAAACCTTATTATTGCCACTTAATAAATCCATCTAGTTATATGATGGAACTACTAATCACTAAAAAAATTACAGTGAGAACTTCCTAATCCTAATCTTTTTCCTAAATCCTACACTTATCCTAATTAAAAATGAGACTTTTCCTTAATATATACTAATTAATAATAAAACTTATTATAACTCATAATTATATATTCTAGAGATTTGTCATTACCGTCTTCTTCTTAATGTACTTAAAATCTACTCCATAATTACTTAACTCCAATCTAAGTATTCTCTTTATGAGCAATATCCAGACATGAGGGTAAGAGCACATATAATAGGGATTCTTTATTCACTTCACCCTAATTAAAATATATAAGGAAGAATCTGAGTTCTCTACGAGAGTAAAATTATTATATATAATATATATATATATATATAAATATGAGTTGCTAACATAAACTACTACCAATATATATATCCACAGAACAAATGCCCAGTAAAATCAAGTTATCACGGTATCAACTTAGGAACTCATGACGTAACATCTACTCATACAACCATCCACATACATGACCTGGAGATTACTGAGAAACATTTACTGTTCTTCGATCTAATGTCACAGTGATCGAGACCTCGCGCATTTAGAGCCATTCATGAGATGTTGTGGTAGTAGGTCCACTAGAAAGTGAATATTATCCTATTATATTACATCCTTTTTTATAATAAAAGATGAATTTTAACGAGTATGGTCTAATTTGTTAAAAGGGCGTTTCTCTGAAATTAAGCTATACCGATCCAATTATAAGTGAGACCCATTTCTATGTAAATTTTTTGCATCATAAGGACTTCAATAATAAAAATTAGAAACATGAGACTTGACATGCTGGAGGAAGGCATTGTGCTTCTTACTCAATGTGTCTTAAAGAGAGACGATTTTCTTCAAAAAAACTCAAAATGAGGCTATGTCGTTGTAGCGCAAAAAGTGTATAGAACTATAATCACACATAATGAGTGATTATCGAGAGAACGAAATGAGGCATATCTCTTTAGTCTACTAATATATGCGTACCCTGAATTAATCTGAAAAGGAGCGTCTGTAGCCTTTCAAATAATCAGATAGCTCCACATAATATCATGCAAATTCACAATGATCTAGAGACTAGAGAGAGTTTCGAAGTCAAACTAAGAGCTAGGGACATGAAAAGAAAAAGAAAATCGTCCAGCGTAAAATATAAAACGAGAGCTTAAAGTCTATCAATTAAGAACGAAGATTTACCAAGATACACTCATAGGTTTTCATACTGATTGAATAAATCAAATAAAAGATAACAGCGTGTGAGAATTACATATTCATTTCTCTATTAACTGTGCACCTAGTTAAATATATCTTATGTATTTAATTAGATTTACTTATTTTAGATTAATTCTGATGATATTAATAGTTTGAGTTCTATGAGCTTACACGTCAACATAAAGATACTAAATCTTAATTATGGAATTGTTATTTCCCAGCTATAAAGTTAATTATAGTATATGATATATTAGACTATAATGTAAATGTATCATACTAGAATTCCTATTTGATTGTCTTTCACAACTTTTATAAATAGAAGATTATGAGAATGTTAATTAGTATCTTCACAGTAATATTTTAAATATTAATTATTATATTATATTATAAAGTATAATTTATATTTAATTATTAAAATTATTATTATTAAGATTATATTATAATGAGGAAGATTATTATTATTTAATTAATACAAGTTAATAAGGATTGATCTCACTAAGATGCAGTAGTAAATTCAAAATTAATTTAATTTAATTAGTTATTTATGACCTTCATCTTCTGTGATCTCATATTTATTTGTGATTTATATTACGCACTATCTTATGTGCTAGTTACACATTAAATTATTGCATTTTTTATTTTAGTTTAAATAGCACTAAATTCTAAAAGAAGAATTAATACTCATTTATATTTTATAATGAGATATATATTATAAGATTTTTATCACCTTATGTAGTTTAGCTTACATTTACTCAATTTTATATGTGAATTACTATTACGTATTATCATCTAATTATTAATTATTAAAATAATGATGGTGAGTTTAGGTAGCTCGGTATTAAGTTTGTGTGAGTCTTAGTCACAGTTTGCTATCGATGCTGCGAGTGAGAATAATATTTAGTATAATTTAATCTTATAAATTATTTCTAATTCCTACATTATTTAATTATTTGAGGTAAGGTAAATATTTAAACTTAATCGATTTGGTATAGATTTTATTTGCACATGATACTATATATGGACTAGCGTGAGATATTCTCTATGTAAGTATAAATGAGACTGTTTAAAATCCTATTTTTACGAGCTCCCAATTATCTCCTAAATATATATAAATGTCAATCATCCCTTTGTAATGGTAGCGTTATTAATTTAATTTTCTGTTTGATTATGATTTGATTCTATTACCAAAATCCATATCATATTAAGAATCTAGGACTCATACTTTGGTAGATGTTCTTATTATACTCAATGCAATTATATTTTAATATAACAGTCTCAGAGATTAACTGATTTATTTTAATAATTTCACGAGTTCAATTATATTTGAGAGTTATTTAAATATTATTAATATCATTTATGGATGTTTCAGATTTTAGATCATCAAACTATGTACTCGATATATGTCATACTCAACCTTCACCTATGTATCAAGTCGTATATGATTAAGGTATCATACTCACAATTGATATAATCATATTACTCATGTACGCCATACTAGTGTGAAATATAATGCATAGATTAATAATAATAATAACTATTTCTCTTTATAAACAAGTTTTTTTATTCTCAGAAAACTTTAATCTATTTTTTATTTATTATTCATATAATCATCAAATCTCACTATCATGTCTAGTTTATTATTTCACTTCTGTACAAAGTCCATAATAGAGCTATCAGTAGCTCACAATACTTGTTCAGTATATACTATACTCACGTATTATAGGATAACTAATCAGTTAGTCATATCTTTATTATCTGGACTATTACTCTACCATTCTCATATATATCCACGGTCTGTGATTATTTTTGTTATAGATTCAATACTATCAATCGAGTATATATGTATATCTAGATATATATACTCTATATATTTTTGAGAGCTTAATCGTGATGAGTTAATATTACTCGCATAATTCATCATATTAATTATAGAGAATTACAGCTCCGAATGAGATTATTTAGGTTAATTGTCATCTGAAGTATAATTATTGTATTATCTTATTTTATTTTAATGAGTTCTTATCTTACCGGCAACTCAACGTTAATGAACAAACGCTGTCGATCTGCTAGGTTAATGAATATGAGTATTTTGATAACTGATTATTTTTTTAACGACTCGTCATCGAATGAATGTAAAATTGCAATATTTGTACCTTGCAATGTGTTTAATATTTATAATATTATAATTGATAATATTGGATAAGTTATATGGAATCGTTTATAAGATAATTACTTTAATGCTATTTAATATAAAGATAACCAGTCTCATTATGTTAATTATAAATTAATGATTGAAGTGAGTTGTGTTAGTAATATAGGTTATACTGATGCATTACATTTATTAATTGGAAATATTAATCGCCAATACTTGCAGTTGGTAATTTCACTAGAGTAGCAAGCTGTACCCGTATTAACTATTATACATATGTATTAAAAATAGTTATATTATTATTATGTATTATTATTATTATTATTATTATTATCTCATTGTTAATCTCCTTTAGTGAGAAGGTATTCCAGTCTTATCATTGAATTACGTGTGTGAGATGATATAGTTAGGTTGAGAGTGACTTTTCAAATGATTATTATTGAAAAAGTACGCATCAGGCCTCTGTTATTACTACTGCACTTGATATTGCATCTATGAGTAACCTTTGATAATAAATTTATTATAAATCTGAGTCGAGAAACCTCAGCACTCATCACAGAATGTTATGTTCTAATTTCATATGTTATACACTTGGTAATAATTGTAGGTGATAAAGTAGTTATTCTCTATTATGGTAAGATTTTGATTAGCAATGTGCAGTGATTTATCGCATCTATATGAGTAATATATAGGTATAATTATATCATTTTTATTATGTATTTATTAGATATTATTTGATATTATTATATTTTATAGTTATTTTTATATTTTTATTTGTAAAGATTGATTTCTCGAGATCTGTATTCAGAGTTGTCGTGTGTATGTAGGTCTAATACGTGTACGATGTCGTTATAGGTACTTGTCTAGACCAGATGAAATAGTGTTGTAGTATGTTATGGATCGTGTCTTCAGTATTATTATATAATATTGAGAGAGAAGTATTATTATTATTTTCAATATTTGAAAATCTCAAGATTTAGTCTTTACCTAAAAATTCAACTATTCAGATATTATTGTTTTATTTGTGTTTAGTCTACCTCACTTAAAGTAGTGTATTATATTATTGAGGTATTATGTAATGATGATATATGATTGTCAATATTAATGAAGGTAGTTAGCTATAGTAAAGGGGGTGAGATGAGTTTTGAGAGATAAATCTTTACCTACTCATTGTAGAAAACAAGTTGTACTAAGAGGATATAGATATCCCTGAGTGATTAAATTATCATTTAAAGTGAGTGTAATATACATAGGTTTTTTCTATGAAAATTATATTTTTTATAATGTGATAGAATGTACATACTTGAGATATGGAAGAATAAGGAATGGTGGGTATTAGTTGATATGTGATAAGTGATTAATGACTACTTATATAATTGGAACTATCTTATTTCTTGATTTTTTTCATATATTGTGAGTGAGTGATGATTCTCTTATTACCATGTTCTCTACTCTCATATGTCTGAGTGCCAGCATTGGATGCGTGAGTCGCGTATTGGTTGAAAGCGTTAATTTCTATGATTTGAATATCATTATTATAGTGATTCTTGAAAATTATAGGCTCATTCTAGTTGCTCTTATTCTGATTTGAGATTGAACTTAAAAGTTCACATGAATCTATATACCTTCACTAATCTAAGCACTATCCATCATCATTACTAGTAATATATAGCTCTATTTTGAAATGATATATGATGTGAGTGCAGTGTATTATTATGTATATATGTAATAATAATTTTAATATGATGATATTTATCTCTACGAGATTGACTACCTCCTATACTTTATTCATATTAATGTTGATTAATGTTCACATCCTAGATAATGCTTATTTATAATCCCAAAAACATTATAGGAGTAAATAGGTCAATTAAGTGGTTATTCAAGACAAAGAAGGATTCCTTTTAGTTTCATTATTATTATTATAATATGTAAACATTACTTAAACCAGTTGTTAGTTAGTTATTTAAAACATTAGGATGTTTTATTTATATATTTAATGAAAATCTTTATCTTATTTCCAGTTTATTCCTTATCTTTTTAATTCCACTAGGATAAATAATTAACAATTGGATTAGATTATAACCCCTATGGAGATATAACTCGGTACTTGTGTCTCTGAGGGATAAACTTATTTCCAGTATTACCTGACATGTCGACCTGTGAAGCAACTGATCATCTCAATGAGTGAAAAATATATATTATCGACTCAGTGATGGATAAAGCCGTAAGCAATAATATTATAACATATGTCATGAAGCTTCCTCCTCTATTACGCGCGTTCAGACATTTTTGAAAGGATATACATTTATTACTATCTCCTCACAGTGAATAAAAATTTCAATCTTAATTCAGTGATTTATTAAGTTCCATATGAATAATTTATGAAAACTCCGATATTTAAAAGTCCTGCAATTGCCATAATGGTATAAATATTTAGAACTTTAGTATCTGAGTAATAAATCTGTTCCTTTCACGTCGTTAACACACCTTCGCCTATGTTTCTTCAGTACTCTGATTATCTGAATATGAGCTCTTATAGTAAATAATGCTTTGTAGCTTAAATTAGATAATTAATATATTGTATATGGAGCACAACATTTATACCTCTCTGCTATGAATTGAATTGTGAGTTTTGTAATTATATATATTCAATGGCTCATGACATCAATTAACTCTCAAATTAAGATACTCAATTTTCTAAAGAACACTAAGTTTTGTTTCTTTAGCGTTAGATTCTAATTGTTTCTAGTTTATTTATCATATATAATTTAATACTTCTGAGAGGATCTGATTTAAATTTATTAATATTTAATATATTATTGTCAGATTAGATCTATTAGAGGAATCCTTACTACATAATGCATATATGATTTTATGAGGTCTCCATTAGTTAATTACTACTGTGCCCATCATAAGGATTCGGTATTAAACTAAGATGCACTGGCTTTCATATTAGCTTTAATATTAGATATTTTGTGCATCACCTCTCACATTATAGGGTCATACATAAATGTCTATTATTATAGAATGTATGTTGCGGTATGATTTGTCCTACTGTTATTTTTGCAGAATGTCATATTAGGAAAAGACTATTTCTAATTCCAATTATATGACCCACCACATTTATGAAAAAGTTTCTATGAGCCAAGCATTTATGCCTTGATCGATTTATAAGATTAAGCAGATGTATATTGATTTACGATTCCAATGATAAAACTTTTAAGGAGGAAATAAATAATACTTAGTACGTACATTGATCCAATCATTAAATTTATGTGATCATTATATTTAGCTAAAAAATGTGGATGTTCTGTAAAGTTAGGAACTCCTGCATTAATGGGCTCAATTAGAACTATTCATGCGTCCTAATACTCTCTAGGTGAGACGTCTCTCGCGATATGAGCATTGGAAACGATTTTTTTGTTTAAATCAAGGTATTCTTTTACCAGCCAACGACTATTTTTTAACATTGCTTTTTAAGTACTACTCTTCTACTACTTGTCTCATGAAAGTTCTCACAATGTAATTCTTCAATATTATAAAAGAGATATGAGACTTTGACATCTGAGAATTTCATTCACAAATACATTTTTTTTTAGGTGCGAGATCCTTGTGTGTTGAGACATCAATCGAGGTCTACAACTAGCTTTATTTTTCATTTAACCAAATATATATAATCATATAAAACATGTTGAGAATTATCCCCCATTCATTACCCAGAAGGTTACGGATTTTAGGAAACCTTCCTTAACGAGTACTCGAACGTTGTTCTACGATAGGAAATTTTTAACCGAGTGATGATAATCTAACTCAACCACTTGAACTGTTTATTCTGAACAAATACTCGCTGCTATTGCATATGAAGAAGAAGCCAGATTGCTCATACAACTTACAGTCGCAGTTTTGATAATTTATAATCTGCATATTTAAAATTTTGAAATAGTAAATTGTATATATTGAAATATCGTAAGTTTAAGAAAGGAGATGGGCGAACTACAAACGGACAATGAGGCACAGGTTGTCACGTCTGTTCTGGGATGTATTTATTAAAAATTCCATACTAGGCCACACATCGCATACTTTTATCTCACTCACCCAGATTAAATTGGGAAGAGAGGGCAGTATGGTCAACTTTTAAAATCCTTTCTCAAGTGATCGTTACCTACAAAATAAGTTTACTTACAGAAATGCTAATTAGTATAACTCAGAATCTGGGCGACACATAGTCGAACTGAGCTCACTCAATAAAACATTCTCATCATAAGTGGGAAAGGGTTACCCTTTTAATCATTGTATTATGTTTACCGTGACTGACGACGCCTAATATGGGAGTAATAGGTCATTAACTGTGCCATCTACCTAATGAGGATATACTAATTCCTACCTAGATAAACTCAAAAAGTCCATTTTTATCATCACCACTTAACAGGGAATGGATTAGAGATTCTGGTCTTATGTTGCTCGAAATAAGCCATAGACCATACGAAAGAATATTATGTTCACATTTATTGATGATAAAGTTGTCAAAAGTAGATTGAAGATACCCGTACTTTGTGGGATATATATGAGTCTGTCAAACGGATAAGACTCGAGATACGATAAGGTGGTATGCCATTATTATGATTATGAGGTATGGGAATTTATGTAAAATCCTACTCCACTGATGAAGCCCAGCGATCTTAGGAGTATCGAGACTGATAGTGATCGAGGTAGCTATAATTGTGTAATTATGAGGTAGCAAGAGTACCTCACATATTGGCGCATGTATGACCTATATTCCTTTGGATTTACTGATATAAGGTACTGATGAATCTTTGGAGGAGGTTGCTGGATTTTTGAGGGGATGCGTCTTACAGGTGGTGATCGATTTGGAGTCGGTACTGTTAGGATTCCTAACTTATTGAAGGGTAAGAAATCATTCAATTCTATAGATTATTTATTATAGGTTTTTAAATACACTTTCTAGTGTAGAATATTATCTTTAAATTTCGAAATGTAGTCTTAGTTATATATTTTATATAATATATAAATGGCAAAGAAATTATATTTATTCACTATAATATATACTAGGGGATATCACGGTGAGGGATATTCAATTTGTGTATAAGTATATTCATAAATGAAAATAATGCTAAGAAATAATACTCCTTTTTATTATATTTACATGTGATCAGCTATTAGTAATACATTCCGGAGCAAGTATAATAGTTCGGGGGTAGATATGAATAGACGCAGTCTACAACTTTGGCGGGTATCGATTTAAATTGTTGTTTAATGTTTATAGTAATTTAAGACCTCATGAATATACCAGCACTATTATCTCAACAATATTACCATTCAATATTTAATAACTCACGCTTCTAAATTTCAAAAAGTTTCACCCATATGCAGCGGCAAACCTTGAGTTACAAACATTTATCTAAACAAAAAAATGCAAACCTTGCTAAGTTAGTATATGATCTAAAAGTTTCGTATTGATTGAAAACAAAAAAACTAAAATAAATTTTTTATCATGAACTTTTTTGGTCGATGAAGGACGGAATATAAACACAATATACAAAGAGAGAAATAACAAAAAAAGGCTAGATATTGAGAACTGGCTCGAATTACAATGCCTCCGATGTGAGACTTTTTTTCTTTAAGAATTTACGTGGAAAAAGATTGCAATGAAAAAAACCTTCACATGCTTGAGTGTCCTCTACATACGAGTAAATAAACTAATTATTTATTTATGATTAAATATTTGGATTGTATTTAGCCAACAGTTCTTTGCCGCTGCACTAATAGTTATCACGAGAAACTAATTCGGAGTACATTATCGTTCTGTAATGTTTCTCCGACTCAATATGACCTGCATGCGAAACTCACAATCTTCTATTGGATAATACAAAATTTTCTTGTAAACAAAAATGCCACGAACTTTTTAATTCCCCCCTCCTACGGGTGATGCCCGCTTCTTGCGCCCTACTGGGGTACCTTGACCTAAGTGATTAGTTTGCATCTGGAAAAAGTTGGTCATTCTCGTAACCCTCTCTCTTACTCAACTCTAACTTCAATCCATTAACATCAGAGCAAGGAGAATTAAAATTAACGTACTTCTACGATAATAATAATCATTATTAGATTATCATTATTAATGATATTTTTATATTTTTGAATATATTGTACCTAAAATTTTTATTTTTTAAATGATATTGGTGTCACGCAACACATTTTATTATTCATTTCTGTATATTTTGTTCAGTTTCAATAGTTCTATAACTGATATTACTAAGATATGCATACATCTTATTTATTTAAGCATAAAATTATCTGTACTCGACCCTAATGGTTTTGCTTACTACTCGCAGGAAACTTATTTAAATATCTTAATAAGTTTTCCACATGAACAGCGTCATAAATAAGAGTTTGGTAATATATAAATATCAAAATAAAATTATTAATTTATTAACACAATATTATATTTCTACACTTTTACTATTTATATACATGCTCTGAAAGTTTCGTATTAATTAGAAATATATATAAAAAAAGTTATAATACGATATATTTTTATCATTTATTATACATTTACTAATAAAAAAAAGCAAAAAAAGAAAAAAATTTAAAATAATTGAATTTACTAATTATAACATTTTTTACTATTTCATACTGATAGAATTAATTTTATACTACACATCTTTAATCCTTTATTTTTGCACATCATTTTTTCATTTAAATAAATTTGAGTTGTGAATTAACACAAATCGGAACTGTTTTGCCTCACTTCCTTACTCACCCGGAGGGATGTTATCAACTCTACTTAAGACCTTATCTCCTGTTCACTACTAAAACAAAGCTTTTTTTTTAGCTATTCGAGCTTTCTATCGACATTTCTGATCTGGGGCTATATTGGATGAATTTGGAAAAACTACTCAAAAAACACTCTACAAACACTGTTCTCGCACATATTGTTACAATTTTTGTTCTTCTCATATATTATGCTCTATACATCTGAGAGGAAATTCTATTGGCATTTAGGATCGTATCGAATTTATTAGCTAAAAGTAGATAATAAAAAACATTATTGGTCATTATACTGTATGAAAAATATCTTTTAAAATCTGAGGTATATAAAAAAAATGTGAGATTTGCAAGAATATATTGGCCAGCAAATAATTAGTATTCTCTATTTTTTAATGTTCTCTACTAGTATTTAATCTTGCTGACTTATGTTTGGTGAGCTCTTGATTTGTGCTCAGAAGTAAGCTAGTTGTGTGATGTGCCTGTTAGTGGCTGATAGTGTGTGGCGTGTGTGTGTGATGAATTCCGGTTTGCAAGTGTGGTTGGTGTGTGTGTGGATAGTAGTCGTTGTGATATTGTTAGACGCTATCAAGAGAGTGTTATCAGAAATGTCAGCGTGTGTTAGATGTGTATGATTGACTGAGATTAAAAACTCGCTTATTATATTAATTTACTTCGATCTCAATGAATATATTTGGTAGATAGTAATATTACACAAAATCTATAACACCTTCTTGCATATGTCATTAGAAAACTAAATATTTGTCCAGTAAGAAATCCTTTCACCTCTTTTCGAATTAGTTAATATAATTTTATTACCAAAAAAAATTAATACATTAGTGGTTTGTTAGGATCCTTACCGCTAAACGTCCCCTTAACATTTATAATCACTAATCTTATCTTATAAGTGACTATTATTATTCAATATACTTATATATCTATATGACCACAATTTAAACTCCTGTAATTAATAGTAGCCCATACAATCGAGATTTTTACCTTTTCACAATATATAGTTATGGAGGAGTTTTTAGTTTTTTTATTTTCTCGTATTGTCTTCCATAATTTTACTTAAAATAATTCTATCATGGATTATTTTATATCATATTAAAAGAAGTTAATTTTTTTGCTTCTCCTCGAATTCTAATTTTTAATTTATATTGTTATCTATTCCATATTATTATTAATTATTCTATTATTAACTGGACCTGAAAATTTCATTTAATTCAAACATATTCTATGATTTAATCCATGATTATGAATAAGATTCACTGATTTTATCTCATAGATTTATTATTATTCCGAAGTGACAATTAGTATTTAAATAAAGTAATTTCTACTATTATTATTATTAGTTATTCTTATCTAAAAAGTTTCCGTATTAGTATTATCTATTATTATTATTATTAATTTTTTCCTCCTATTCCGAATCTTGTGGAGGTGTAGTCAGAGTGCTATCGCAGGAGCATATAACATCTACCGGAACACCTGTTTTAGATTAATAGAATAATAGAGTAATAGATATTCTCATGAATAAGAATAATGATCCCCAAGTAAGTTGTCGTAATAGCCAACGCCATTCCTTTCCTCACTGCTACATTGGCTCTCACAACCTAATTTAATAATTAGATAAGATCTTCAGATAGTAGAAAGTTTCAACTCCAGAGACATCAAGGAGAAACATACTCACCGGGAGAAAGTACTAAGGCTTTCTCGTGAGACATCTGAGGTTGAAATTTAACGAGTACGCCCCCCGTCCTTTTTTATGGACTACGACACTAAATTTATTGTCGGCTATTTTCGCCTCATCCCTGGTTGTCAGAATGACTTTAATGGAATCGTTGCATCAAAGAGAGAAACGTTGTTGGGCTAGATAAGTCTCGCCAGGTGCCGCATGAATGGTCAACCACTTCTTTGCTCAACCTCTTACGAGGCCCATTCACTCTATCACCAGTCTCAAAAGAACGAATTTTTATGGTTTATATATGTTCCTATAATTTCTTAGTTAATTCACTTTCTTGTCTATCAATATCGATTTCACCCCAGGTGCTCTCGAAAAAATGGTTCCTTCTTCTAACCGTGGAAACTACATCCACTTTGAGTACTCTCTATTTCAGTGAATCTCCCCTTTTCATACGCATCGGAGGAGTAGTGTAATTGGATTTCACATACGTCACATAGCAATTGACTTTGGTACCATACTAGAAGATGAAAATCATTGAAGAGGAAGAATGCACTTGCCTGTTCTCCCCGTACTAAGAAGTAGAGGATTGTTCCGGGCCCAAGACTCTAAATGGAGATGAATTATTCGATGATGAAGAATAGTCACCAGTTAAGCATCAGAGAGGACACAAAACCACACTTCTATCTAATACAAATACTACTTTCTCATCACTGAATGTCCAAAACCATCAATCTCGTAAGTAAATCTCTTGAATCGTTTTTTCCCTTTGAAGATGACTCATTTAATAAGCCCAGAGACTTGTTAGTTTTCTGTTCTTATTCTCCGTTATCGAAATTTCTCTACTAGGAGAAATTTATGCTACCTTGTCTTGCTTATTATACTCTCTATCTTTATTTTTCTCACACCTAAGGGTGTCCATCTGAACACTTTGTACTTAGGATTTATATCTCTTATTTCAGAAGACCATATTTTCACTACTATACATTAAGCACAGGTAACAACATACCTCATTGCAAAACCCTAGAACTCTCAAGACCCTCACATCACCAAAGATTTAATCTCACCACCCACCATCCATTCACAACTTTCCTTACTACATTCTGCATCATCCGTTCCGCTTTCATCCAACATATATCATAAATATTTAAAGCACAGATACTCGTTCAGTTGCTCACCATCCAACATGGCTTCCCACCGCGGAACTCTCTCCACTCACTACCATAAACCTTATCTTCATCTTACATGTACTGTTCACACACACATCCTTTTTACACACCCTAGCCCTAAACCCTCTATAATCTCTCAAACTTTCTCAGATTCACACACAGAAAACAAAATCCATCCGCAAATCGACAAGCCAGGGCACGCTCCACTCTTCTTCCATTCCATCATTTCTAATAACTCTTCACTGCCACTACTCTCTCTCTCTCTCTCTCTTCTCTCTCTCCTCCTGTCTCTTCTTCCTCTCTCTCTCATCTCTCTCTCTCTCTTCTTCTCTCTTATATATATAATAATATATATAATATATTATATATATATATTATAATATATATATATATAATATATATATTATATATATATATAATATATATATATATATAATAATACTGTAATATATATAATATATATATATATATATAATATATTATATATATATATAATATATATATATATATATATATATTATTATCCTATATATTATTAATATAGAAAAAAAGACTAATAATATAATGAGTAGCAAAATGACTTAATCTCTACAACCTAAGTCCAGATATAGTTTTCTACTCTATCTTATTTCTTAGTTCTACTTCAATATATCTTATATATTATATCCTTCTTAAACTAATTATTTATATACTATATAAACATTTCCTATATGGGAGATGAGTCTTTATGGTCATCGAATGCTTCAACATAGTTCAATGGACTATCTGGGATCGGGCAACTGCCAGAAAAAAATTGAATAATTTTTCAAATTATGTTTAACAATTCCCTCCTAGAAAAAATGTTCTTGCCTAAGTGACCTATTGTGTGTATGTATTCTACGTGTATAAGTACAGACTAATTTAAAAATTTACAAACTATATAAGAAAGTCTTGTGTGATTCAGTTATCCATTTTTAAATCCAAAAGAATTTTATGGTGTATATATACTGTATAAATAAATTTTCCCTAACAATATATATATATTGTAATTAATATTTCATTGAGAACCACCTGCCTCTGATATATTAATATTATATATATTAGGAATAAAGGTGTTTAAATTGTACATTGTATCTATATATTACTGTTTCCTAAAGATAGAGCTTATCATGTACATGACAGGTTGATAGAAGAGCTTTAAACCTATTTTACAGATTTTTCCTGTTTTCTGATAGAGAAATTTTCGCATTGTCCAAAATCAGATGCTTAGCTGGATGTGCGGAATATTCATTTTCTAAAACCATAGACCCAGTGGATATGATAATTATAGTTAAAAATAAATAAAAAGAATAAGGAAAAAGACTTCCTTATATGTTTTTATTTTACAAAATATAATATGCCATGATTTTAAGTAAAGTTTCATAGGTTTGGCAGAGGTAAGGGGTTTCAATGAATTAAGTATTATTTAGATCCTTTCTTCTTTACTTAAGTTTGTTGTTTATATAGAAAAGTTCTTTTTGGACAGTAGTAGCTTTAGTATCATTTGCGCCTCTCATTCAAAGTAAAATTTAATTTCTATATTGAGTGGTCTGAATTTAAATATTCTTTTGTTTTAAAATAGTTAGTCAGTTTCTCGGAGTTATAGTGGGACCGTTTTAAACATTGTGGGTTCACTCTGAGAAAAGTGAGAGAAGATATATATAGATTAAACTCACTCTCAATTCATTTCAGTCTTCACTGACTGAACTGTTTGAAATTAATACCTTATATATGTGATTTTTTTTTTTTTTTATCATAAAATACCTTAGTAATTATATAAAAATATATATGTACCTTTATCAGACGTGGAATCTGCCCGAAGTAAAAATCTCTGTTGGTTCCCAGAGTACCAGACTAGTCAACTTCTCTGATGCCTGTGTTACGTATGAAGTGTCTTTTGAGTTTTATGTCTACCAATGTCCGGCATAATGACAAACCATGTAAGACATAGTCATATGGTCCCTGACAAGATGGTTTGAAAAAAAAAAAGAGATGCAGGATCGGGGAACTGCAACTATATATGAACCAGTGGATGATCTGTCCGCGGATGTTATTCCCCCAGGATCATGACCAATACTTCTGAGTACAAGATATAGTCATATATGTTCGTCATCTACAAGATTTATACGCCTGTAAGCTCAATATAATCTTCCCCTTGATGCATACCCTGTATCCTATCAAACTACCAACATAGTCCGAGGGACCGACCATATTGAATCCACAATAAAAGTATTACTAAAGGCGGAGTACGTAACCCTCATATTTGAATATTTCAATAAAAAGACCCTTAGAGATCATTTCTTTCATATACACTAAAAAGATGGATTCCAGATTAATGATGGATCTCGTTCTCTCGATTTCATACTAGTACAATGACGATTCCCGCCAGAACTATTCCCCGTAAGTCACCCTTATGTCCAACCAGTCCCGTAATAAACTGTCTTCCCATCAAATTATTGCAAGTAAAAATTATTTTTCCTTCAATGAATGTACAGGAACATAGTGTCCTTCTTCCCCTTCTCCTCAGTCAAATTATCCACCAATTGAATCCCAGTCTGTGCCTTCGTGTCCCCCACATCCTTATTGTATTTGTCATTCCAATATAATATGAGTCTGCTCTGGATTCCAGCGTTAGGTTGTACTGCGTACAGGCTTACGCTGGATGATGGAGCAAAAAGGCTTCTGTACTATATGATGCCAGAAGTGTCCACGAAGCCAAAGTAATCCGGAGGTCCAAACCTGGATTGTGTTAAGTCAGTCACAGAAAGTAATAAAGAATTTGTAATATAAAAAATTGATCGACATATAATAGGCATTCAATGTAAGAGTCCTGATTGTCCTTCTCTAACGCTGTTCTATGCTCTTGGCCGCCTCTTCACTCCCGTCTTCTTTGAACGACGTGGAAAATTGAGGTGGGGTTTAGATTTAGCGGGCGGAGGATCTAGGGAGAATGTCTTTCGTCGCATAGTTTGTGCTATTGATCGACCTGAAGTAACCCATATAAACGGTTTTTGTAAGTTCTAGGTTTATATCTGATCCAGTCTGGCCACTACGCTCCAGCCTGGACGATGAAAGTTATTATATTCTATATTAATTGATATATAGTTATTCCAAAATTAAGAGAATTAAGATATTATATATTATGGTCTACATACTATCAGTTGTTGATATAATTATGCTGATGTCTGTTGATAATATTATAATCTAAACATTTGTAAGTTACTTAAGAGAAATAATATATTGTAACAACAATATCCAACATACTACGAAACTTTGGGAAAGACCCTGATATCAGATTTTCCAGTTAGTGTGTAGGCTGTGATAAATAAATAGATCTTCTCATTTCATTCCATTAGTATCTTAACAATTAATGGTTTATTCGATTGTTTGGTTTATGTACTGCGCAATAAATGACCAGTAAGTAATCCTTTAAATGTATTATTTTATACTGCTTTTGCTTCGTTACCATAACTGACTATAGATACTAACACGACTATATTGGCACAACGAAAATTGAACAAGCCACCATCATCGTATTTCTAAAATTGAGTATAGAGCTTCCATCAAATATACCTCGTAAACTTATAGTGAAGTATCATCTGTGTATATATCGTAAGAATAAGTGTGCAGAGGTGCTATCCCTTATTATGTATATTCTGATCATAGATATGAGGGACAAGATGTTCAGAGCTTTGGGAACTCTATATAAATCTAGGTATTCAATCTCATTATATATCGTACATTTCTCTGGGTTCAATTAATCTCTTGTTTAAACACTCTATCAGATGCTTCTTTTATGTGATTATTATAATACCCTTCATAAACAGTATCAGTTACGTAGTACAGTAAATATTAATATCACACCAACTAAAAAGGAGACCATTATATTGTCTAATATATTAGAGTAGAAATTTATTATAATAATATAATTTCATTGGCACGAAAATATCTTTAATGTAAATAATAATCAGAGATTTTTTCCATACTACATTGACTTGAGTTCCACAGTCGCGTGGATCATATATAAGTACTAATAATACAAAACCTTTAACTTATCAGAAAACATTGTTTAAAGATATCAGATGGTATTTATTATCTCATTACACATTACTAGATCTGTACAAATTGGCAACTGAAAATTACTATATACCTTTTTATACGATAACAATTGCACTCCTGGGAGTTTAAGGATTTAGTGTTATTCCTTCTCCCCTGATCTATTCAAATACCTTTCCTCACAAAAAATCACTACCTACTCTAATAAGATTGTTCGCGCATAAATAAATAGAAATCTCTTTTCTAGTGTTGTCAAATAGAATACTATACATATTTTCTGTAGGAAACGTATTTGAATTCCTAATCGCGTAATTAATTGGATACATATGCATGAGCTTAAACGTAAAAAAGAAAGTGAGATAATCTCGCAGTACCCTTCTACATGATAAAAACTAACCTCGTCATAAGACACTCCATGAATTGACAGAATGTATTTTCCGGTAACCAAATACATTATAGTTATATGATTAATACCCTTAACATTTGGGGTATTAACCTATAGTATATATAATCTATAAGAGTGCCATTTTGCAGCTATATATCAGACACCAGCAATCCCTTCCTTGCAAATATCCCATCGTCAGAGATCCTCCGCAACGGTAAGTCCACGGACGACAAATAGCTTCCGCCTGCGGCGTTCAGAGATAAACCTTAACCTGCCTCGCCCTAGACACCTGCTAGGTCGTGACAGAGTTTGGACATTTGTCCATGTGAGGTGTACTAAGATCACATAATCAACCACGCACACATCTAGTACCGAACAAATCGACATTCATTAGTGAAAGAAAATTAATCATATCTATATCTTAGTTGATATAGTTCTGTTTGGACACTCTACCCGGAGAATTAGGCAATCTTACGAGGCACTTTTACTCTTCTGACGAGATATGAAGTGGGTAAGAATGATGTACTGCAAAACGAGAATAGGTTCGTCACAGCGTGCACCTAATATGTCTTCTTCCGCATACATCCATATAATAGTATATATACATATTTCATTAAAAATATTATAAATATTATATTTTACCATATGATATAAATAATTATAATTATATGGATTAGGACAATGAACAGGTTAATTACGTGGACGAGTATGGATATACATAAGGGTAGAATAACTATTATCGGGAATATAAGTATATTTGTCAGGTAGAGATTTCAGCATATGACAGTAGTAATATCGAAGAGTAGATAAAGCACCATTCATCTATACATCACTCACTTCTCCCCCCTAGGTACGTGCTTGAAGGGAGTTAGTGGTCGTGCAGAATATGGTCGTCTTATATACATCGGAAAACAATTAGAGTTAAGGAAATAAGAATACTGATGACTGTATAGTCATAAGACATAGTCACCCCGCTGTACGCTCCCTCCGCCCTTCTATATACACTAAAATTGTTTTATATGAGCTCACTAAGCTATCTAGGAAAATCCAAGAATATATGCACGATCCTACGACTGTCAGTGCTCATTTCGTCACATATATATACTAGCTCACTAATTGGGTAGTATGTAATTGAAGGGTATAATGAGATCACGTATACTTAATCACAAAAGGTCAGATAAAAATTATATATTTATAGAGATTCATATAATACAAGGCGTACCTACATACTATTTTCTATGAGTATCAGATGAATAACAGATTATTAGAATATATCTTTATGAGTACTCATCAGTAAGTAATTATAAGGCAGTCTAATATTATATAATATTACTATATCTGTAGTATAATATAAATCACGCGACAGATCATCCACTGGTCTATCATATTATAATGATTGTACAGTGTTGTAACAACTCCATCACTAGTTATATAATACCTGTCATTATTATATTTATATTATTATTTTATTTTACAGCAATTATTTATTGAAGTACTATAATTATAATTATATATATAGGATATATACGTAGTATCATATATACCACCTCATCTACCGTATGAGATTAATATTACGTGACAATATATGATATATATAATATTCATACTATTTTACTACTTGCTTTAGTCATATACCCCGGGAATAAAAAACATGCAAAATAAACAGCAAAAATTCCATTTTAAAAAGCAGACATTTGTTGTATATAATCGTTTAATACACACTTTATAAGAAGTAAGAGTGACAAAATAAAAGTAATAATTATACAAAATTTTAACAAAATAAATACTAAAAAAACATACTATTCCTACATAATTTAAGAATGAGGTGTGAAGTGTAAATTTAATAGTGATACAATCTTTTTAAAATACTATTAAAAAAAAAGAGAAATAATGAAAAGAAGAGATAAAGGGATAGAAAAGAAAGAAGCAAATGGAGAGAATAGAAAGAACAAACAAAACCAGAAAAAAAAAAACAGGATGGGCCCGTTGTTCCTACCATTCCGGCTGACAATATTAAGTGATTTTGGTTTAACGTGTTTAATTTTAGACTCTTAAAATTCTTTAAGCTTCTTCATCAGTGAGAAGCATGTTGGAACGAGTAGGAAATCGTTACAGCGGTGGAACTATAGGCAATGTTTAGCACACGACTCCTCGAATAATATTGATGCCCCTGAATTTATATGCAACATAGAGTAGAATCATATACAAAAGGAAAGCCTATAAATAATTTTTATACTTTCTGGTAATAATAATATATATATATATATATATATATATACATATATAATATTTATATATATAATTACCTATAAATATAATATACTATATTTATACTATATACTATATATAATATATATACGTACTAATCTCCTTCCATATTATGGAGGCCGGACTATAAGAGACACAGTCCCAGAGATCACACACACCAGGCTAACTCGGCCCAGTTTTATGTACTATCCGGATCCGGCCGGTATCATTGCTTATCCGGCGTAAACCCTGGCATTAATTACTTCGGCCAGTAGGTTCTTCCTCGTTTGGGGAAATATTTCAAATAAATTGAAAATTAGATATATATATATATATATAGTATATATCAATATTATATATATTATACTAGTATATGTATATCCTCCAGGTATATAATATTTATGACATCTATATTATATATAGTATAATATATACTTATATATATAGTACATATAGTATATTATATATATTATATATACATATAATTATCAATATCAACTATACCCTTGTTTTAGACTTTTCGCATGTCTGGGTACGCAATGTTTGAGTTTTTTTTCAGGCAATTGTTGCAATGCAAATAGATATTCCCAGAAGTCCCGAGTCAGCCCATCATCAGAATCCACTCGGAAACGCTTCGGGATTGACATAAAATTCACATAAACAAAACATGATGTTATGGGCACTGGTTATTTGGATATCACCACCGTGACTGTTCTGAGGCTGCCTTTAAGAGGTTTTTCGCAAGTTAGACGGGCATCATGTGAGCTAGAATATAAATGAAACCTGTATAATTTATTTAAATACTGGTGTCCTAAAGGTTTTAAGTATGGAGACTCTGGCAAGCCATTTTTTACGACACAGGTTTTGTAAGAAATTTGTTTCTTCAAAGCAAAGTATCCTTCAGCAGCCCGCCCGGACTATTAATTTTCCCAGAAATTTCGAGAATTTAACAAGGGGCGCCTGACTGTGACTTTTACGTGATGTAGAAGTGCGCAAACGGGCTCTGAAAATAGCTGATGCATGTGCGCCTGTGTGCCCGCCCGGGCTGTAGTAGTAATAATATAATAAATTTATATTTTAAATTTGGTGGTGACACGTTCATAACTTATGGTAAAAATATGGCAATAAATTATATTATAATAATATATTAAATACTAACTTAAAAGATACTATAAAGCGAAAATATGATTATTTTACCTAATTTTGTTCAGCAATTCACCATGTTAACACGCATTTTAACACCCCCCCCCCCCCCCCCCCCCCCCCCCCCCCCCCCCCCCCCCCCCCCACCCCCCCCCCCCCCCCCCCCCCCCCCTCCGTTCCCCCCCTCCCCCCCCCCCCCCCCCCCCCCCCCCCCCCCCCTTCCCCCCCCCCCCCCCCCCCCCCCTTTCTTTTCCCCCCCCCCCCCCCCCCCCCCCCCCCCCCCCCCCCCCCCCCCCCCGCCCCCTCCCCCCCCCCCCCCCCCGCCCCCCCAACAAATTTTATTCTCACGTTTAAGTATTGTAATTACTAAATAGTAATTACCACTCGCTTATCTTTACATGTTTAAGCCTTGTACTGGTATTAACACTAATGATGATACGCACATTCTCCCGAAATTTATAATCAAAACAACACTGGAATTTATATTCTCAAAATGTTAGCCGCACTTCAGTGATAAACATTCAAAAATTCAGAGCAATGTCAGGCAACAAAAACCTTTATATATAATGCAATGTTGGTTATAAATATACGTCTGCTATTAACGAACAGCGGTGTTCGAATAAATGGTCAATCATCGATTATAATTATAAGACAATCCAAGAACTCAAAATATTAATCGATTATTGAGAATCGGTCGCAGTTAATAGTAATCACTCAATATCATTTTATAATATTGATAAATTCTAATGCGAAATAAAACCTCAGTTTTTAAAACCCTTGATACCTTTTTTAGCAACATTAAAAAAAGAAGAGAACAAAAAAAAAAAAAAAAACAAGAAGAATAAAAAACGCTTTTTCGGTCTTGCATGTCCAGACGTACAGACAGATGCGCCAATCGTGTAAAAATTTGTGGATATACAATTGTGCATTTTACTGATAATTTCCAAATTTTTTCTGCGTAGTCCCTTCTAATTGGCGGATGGATATAGGCATTCCCACTAACCTGCAATTCCACAACATTTTGCAAATTATCGCAATCGCAATTCCATTGCAATTCCTCAATATCCCGCAATTGCGGACTTAAATTACCGAATGCCCACCTCTTGATAATATATATATTACCTATATTATAATAGTGATATATAATAATATATATATAGTATATATATAATATACATAGTTATATATACTATAATATATCTATATATATATATCATATATCTATATATATATATTATATATATATTATATGATATATATATATATCATATATGGGTCAGCTTCCAAATTAGGTGCCCCTGTATCTAAATAAACACTGTCTACATCTACTAAAACTGATACATTTTTTGAAATCAGCGCACATTGTCGATGGAGCGAAACATGAAGAAGGATGAAAATCAAGTGCGATATAACAAAAATAAAATAAATTGTTTTAATGTTATACTGCTATTTATTATTTCACTACCAAATTTTCGCGTTCCCCAGTCTTGAGTCCCCAATATTTTCTTTTCAATGTTAATGCGAACATACGCGCGCGCACACACACACAACTTCTATGATGAGATAGATGTTCCAGAGGCCGAAATTGAATATCTTTTTGTTGGTGACCTTTACTGACCTAGATGACAATTTCTAACATTTAATTTTTATATTTTTTATTTTTTTTGCATTTGGTTCTAGTTTTGGAAGAGCCTAAAAGCCTTGTTTTCACGTTTATTTTTTTCTAATGGGTATTCATTGTTAAATTCAGTTTGGAAACGTACGATTCATAAGCTTATTTTTTGAGTGTATTATTTAAAACCCTTATAATTATTAAATTTTTGTTGGTTCTTGCATTACAATGTTTGGCGCTGAGCGAATTCCCAAAATGCTTCAATTTCTATGTTATATATATGTGCTTTTTTGTATTTAGATTACACGGGGCCACGGTAATCTGGAGAAGCTTGGCCCCATACCATTAGTATGGATATTTATATTACTACTATACTATATATATATAACTATCATCTGTTAACTCTACAAAACTCAATGCTACCTTCAATACTAAAATATCTCACCTATCTATAATATATATATTTAGTATATATATATATATATATTTTGGTTTCCCCGCCTATAGCCGATTGGGCGGGGGTTACGGGGGTTCACTTTAGGGGTATAACTTCGTTCTTTCCCACTTTCCCTCCTAAATTATCACTTTTTTTGGAATTTTTGTTTTCCTGAAAATCAATAGGCACTGATATGCTCCAGGCATCATGCCTGCAACAGCACAACATGCGGAGAGTTTCAAGAATTGATACAACCGCTCCACTTGTAGTACTCACGCTTGGGAGGGGTGAGATCGATCCACTATATGTGCGGGTGCACTATAGTTGGGCCATCTCTTTTTTAAAATTAACTTTCGGGTTTTATGTAAATAATATGTTGTTATTCAACTTTTATATTTTACATATTTTATCTTTTATTTATGTAAACTTAGTTTATTTCAATATTATATATTATATATACATTAATACGTTAAAATTTCATCAATAAATGATAAATACGCCAGAAAATATAAGGAATAAATCATGTGGTGGGCCGTCTCAATTTCCAACCTCTCACCTTTTCTTTTTATTTTTTTCTGTGTCGGGCGCCTTTACCTCATTATTATCATATTCCTCGCCCCTTTTCCCGCAGCGTTTTTCGGAACCACACTACGGGTTTTAATTGACCATTTTATATATTGTTTTTTCCATAATAAACATTTCTTTTTTTTTTATTTTATATTTTTTACTAATTATAACAGTTAAACACTGTTTCATATATAATTTAGATTAGCTTGTCGTGGAAGGGGGTACCACACGTAATTGGATATAACTAGGCTACATAAAATTAAGGGAAGTAAATGGCTGCGCCCTAATTCCACCCATCATCAATTTTTTTCTCCACCCTCGGGAGTTTGGGGTGAATCGAGCAAGGTTAGGCCCGAATGCGATTTAAATACTATACGCACTGTTGCAACAGAAGGAGGTGGTACTTCTGCCACGTCGACCTTATAAGCTAACTACTTCAAAC
The DNA here is from genome assembly GCA_015478945.1 of Trachelipus rathkii. NCBI lineage: Eukaryota > Metazoa > Arthropoda > Malacostraca > Isopoda > Trachelipodidae > Trachelipus > Trachelipus rathkii. The sequence continues at coordinate 42,985 of JABUQX010013437.1, forward strand.
TGTGATACATCATCGGAAAAAAATTTCCATTAAACTCTTGTCCATTACTTTTTCATTTTCACATAAGACAAAGTTCTACAAAAAAACTCACTATTTGGTTTCAAGGAAGTGAAATTGTCATTTAATGGAACACTTATACCCCTAATTATATTATCTTCCTTCCTTTAAAAATACTATTAGATTAATCTTTCTTAGATATTAATAGACTACTATCTAAGGATAAGGAAACTCTCGATATCTCTACGTCGTGCTATTTAAGAGCAAAATAAGCAACAAAGTCTGTTCTTTTTTTAGTTAAGTCACCCGCGCCCGACGCTATATTGGGTCTAACAGACGTCGGATATTCCGGATCCGGAATCCGGTACATCGGTTTTAAGTCCAGCCCCCAGCCCGGCTAGGGTGCGCCCCGCCTATCCGAGTCTATCCGGCTACCTTCACACCCCTGGTCCCCATCCCTTTAATCTAGTATTTTATCATATATTTACGTAAGCTGTTATATTATTATTGGAGGCCCTCTAGATATTATGTAATACCGTTTATCGTTATTTACCTATTATATTTATTTTATTATTTTTTTTTTTTATTTTGATATATTTTTGATGGTACTCACTATTATGCATATTATTTTTATTAACTATATTATTTGTTATTCTCTCTTTATGTAGTAATTAGTATATAGAGTTTATTGATCTTATTATTTAGTTATCTCTATTTACTATAGGTATATGGCCAAATTGCTTATTCGTACTCCATCCTGTATATATATAACTATAGCTAAGATATGCCTAATTATTATAGTTTATGATCATAGCCTATATATATACTTCTCGCCTCATATGGTGTATCTATATCTATGCTCTAGCAGTCTGATGAGTATATCCTTATATTACTGGTATCAATATGATCGGCTTTTTCCTATTTCTGCTATTATCATATGTATACTTATATGTAATATTATCGTATATTATATATAATATTATATTAGATTACATATCTTATTTATATTATTGAAGTCACTCTTCTGTTAAGCTATAATCAACAGCTCTATAAATCAATCAGTACAATTTTAACGGAGCACACCTCCTCGATTTGCTCTATCTATGAGGAAAGAGAGATACGAAGTATGAACCCACAACCCACCATCAGACGTTTTACCAAATAGAGCAAAAGACAATGCTGAATTGCGTCATCTATCATGTCCCACGACTTCCTTGTTTGGTATGTAGCCTCGAGGGTGTTTAAACTCGGTCGTTACTCTGATTAGCTAACAGTTCTAGTATATAAAAATTACTATCATTAACTGGAAGCAATATAATTATAATAATAATAATAAAAAATAACTAAAGATATAATACATAATAATCTAGTATAATCAATCAATATACATATGATATAGTCAATAGTCAGTTAATAGGACTATATAACACCAAATAGATGCTGGAACAAATCGGAAATACGGTGGGTGGATACTACTGACTCTGATTAACTCTTATATTTTAGTATCATTCCACGTTATCATAATCAGACGTCCATTCATTTGGAAATAATCCAGGTTATATCCATATCCCAATAAACTAAGTATATGGACTATCAATTCGTTTAACTGTCTACAATAGACAATCATGTTTACTTAAGTTATGATATAGATCTAGGACTGTTTTACTTGAAAGTATTTTCTAAATATTTGTTGATTTAAATTCTTCCTTGTTTTATTAATTTTAAGATTTTCTTTTGTGATTCAAATATTGTATATTTAATATCTATACTGTATAATATATATATATAGAGTACTATATATTCATATATAATTATATATATCTATATAGCATATAATATATACTAACATATATTATATATATATAGTTAATACTATATTATATATATATATATATATTATATATATATGAATATATTAGTATATATATAATATATTAAATACTATATATTATATATAAATATATATATTATATATATATATATATATATATATATATATTATAATATAGTCATATATATAATATATTATATATATATTTTGAGTACTTGAAATAATCTCTGAATTCAAAAATCCTAAATAGTAAATAGAGAAGTTACCTTAAATTGAACATACAGACTATTTAAGCCTTCTCTCTATCAATAATATATAATAATAATAGATAGATAATAATATATAATCAATAAGTCAATAATAATATATATAAGATAATATACACTAATAATAATAATTAGCATATTGAACATAACCAGAACTAGTCATATTAAAAACTGTTTGGAGGGGGAGGGGGGAACAAAAAAAAAAAAAAAAAAGCTTTTAGTGGATGAGGCACTTGCGAAATTAGATGAAGTACTAGAGGGAGCGGAAAGAAGTTGAAGTTAATCAAAGGAGAGGTCAATATGATTTACGTAAAATCAAGTGTCAAGGTGGTCTAAATCATGAAGGAATGGTAAGAGAGTAAGAGGCTTACAAGGAGAAGATAAATACAGTAAATAGAAACTGGTAAATTGGCGAATTTCTAAAAAGAGCTTTGCAAAATAAGAAGAGAGATTTTTAAAAATTTTAAGGGCCAAGCAATAAGTCAGGATGGAAGAAAGAATGGGAGGAAGAGACTGGGGATAACTAGTTGTATTAAGTAAGAACAATACAAGAAAAGTGACCTAGACATACTGCGGTACAAGAAATAAAATAAGGAATATATTTTTCAGCTTTGTCTATCAGTCTATGTGAATGGAGGTACAAGAAATAACTTGCAAACACAGTTGTAGAAAGCAACACACAAAAGATTTTAACATGAGGGGTTAATTTTTACTTCCTATGAATCATTGTAGGCAGCTTCTTTATTTTCAAGTTTAAAAAAAATAAAAAAATAAAAAAATAAAATAAAATACACTTTTGTGGGTCCTGGAGAATAAGTAGAAATTTTTATAACAGTCCTCTAAAATTTAACATTTTTAAAATTACCTTCTCCTGATTAGTTTTGAGTATTCATCTTGAGAATTAGGGACCTCAATACACCTCTTCAGCTGAATTATCCTTTTTAACTTTGTCCTTTTCATCCGAGTTGTACAATGGATCATTAACACCACCTACAATTTTACTTATTTCCTTAGCAGCATCTTCATTTTTACTTATTTCCTTAGCAGCATCCACATCCTTACTTACTTCCTTATCAGTCTGTTTAAAGGTCGACTGCTTTTCTGAAATGACATTTTCCACTGGTAACTGATTTTTACTTTTTTGTTTTTCCTTCTCTTCCTGATTTGCAATGTCTGACAACTTTGGAGTATCCTTCTTCAAGCTTTCCTTAGATTCTTTTTCAGCTTCTTGGCTTTTAGATTTCTCTTTTTTATTTTCTTGGTTGTCAGTGTTGCCATTAACTTTATCTTTCTCTATATTGCTGTTCTCATTAACTTCTGGAAGTTTTTCCTTTTTTGTCTCATCATCTTTAGCTTCTTTTAATAGAAATCCTTTAATGATCTGAGAACCATTTTGAGAAGTGAGTAATGGTCTATAAGAATCTTTATTACTACTATTAGCTACAGTTTCTGACTTAGTTTTGTCATTCAGATTATTTTTAGATTTTCTACTGGTTGAGTTGTAATCTTTGCTTCTGTAAAAAATTTAAAACTTTTAAATTAGGGTTATTTACTTGAGGTGGCTTAACATTTACAGAATCTTGAAATTTTTCATTTGTTTTGGTGTCTTGATCTGAAGAATTAGTTTTACTTCTTTATTAATTATGGAGTCATTTTTAGATGTTGGAAGTCCATAACCAAATACTTGTAGAAATTAACAAAAAAATAAGGTCTTTGAATGGATTATTTTATAACAATTTTTAATAAAAAAATGTGCTAAAAAGTTAAATATATATATAATATATATATATATATATATATATATATATATATATATATATATATATATATATATATATATATATATATATATATATATATATATATATATTTATATATTCTTTATATATATATATATATGTATATATATATATATATATATATATATATATATATATATATAATATATATATATATATATATATATATATATATATATATATATATATATATATATATATATATATATATATATATATTGCCACAGCTTTATATTTCACGGGCAGGGTCCTTTTCAAGGAGGGGCAAAAAATGAAAAGGATAGTAAACTCACCAATCTTGCCTAACAATTTCCTCAGGTGAAGAAGAAAGAAAACATGGGCTGGAGAGAGAGGAAGATTGAATGAGCAGGAAAAATGAATGAAGGCAAGGAGTTCCACAAAACGGATGTGGCTGAAAAGGAGGAGGAACCACAATGAATGAGCCTTCAATCTCCAATATTCATGTGAGAGCAAGGCAACTCTTGTGTTACAGGGGCAAAGCAGTGGTGGATGAATATATAGCATTTACTTGGTAGGTCCCAGTTCCCTTCCTATGAGAAGTAAGTGATCCTGAGATATTGTGCCACTATAGAAAGCTGAACCCATAGATCTGTCAGAATGAGTGTATCGAAGTTGTGTCTGATGTCTGCTTGGTCTAAGCAATTTAGTAAGGTGTGTCTTATGTCATCATTTGTCAGGGAGGGGCATCTTTGATAGCAAGGGGAGGGAGCAATATGAAATCTAAATTTATTATTCTGAAGGGAGGAATGAAGTCCAGAGGGGAGACAGGGCAGCATTTTTCTGGTTTCACCATCCAAAGTTTGCTCTATGGGAGATATTTTGGGTGGACACACTTGAAATATTGTGTTTAGATATTCAGAGATTGTTCTTTATGCTAACAGTGTGGATGTGTTTGATGATGAGAGTGTCTGGGGAGGGAGAGAGAGGAAGTATGCTGTATATGTTAGAATTGTATATAGCTAGTGTGGTCATTTCAACATGGAGACTTATGGAAAATTTTTGGTTAGTAGTGGTGGATGGCATTGGTGGGAAGGCAGTCTATTTTTATTCTAGAGCTTTATTTTGTGTACAGATTCTAGGTTTTGTATATTAGACTGCGGAAATAGTACTGAGTGCCCAGGCTGATAATGCATAGTTGACAGAGGTATTTACAGTATCAATGATCCATACGTTAGGTTTCTTAGCCTTGGGATTATTTTAAGTTTTATTTAATTGCACACTTAATAAAAACTGTGTAAATTAGCGAGCTTATCACTATTTGAGACTGAGGGCCCCTAAACTGGAACCTAACCTATATGAATTGACAAAGCAGTAAACCTAAAACATATATAGATTGTTGATGCTGTATACATAAACCTAACCGAGATAGATTTGTTTCTATAAATATAGTAAGCTTAACATAGGATATATTTTCACATTATATATATATATATATATATATATATATATATATATATATATATAACGATATATATATATATATATATATATATATATATATATATATATAAATATATATACATATATATATATATATATATATATATATATGCTATATATATATATATATATATATATATATATATATATATATATATATATATATATATATATATATATATATATATATATATTATTAAAAAACATTGTTTAAAATTTTTTAAAGACTTGTTTTTACACTATGGTTTCGTAATTTGTGTTAACTTTTTTTTTTTAAATTTCTCACTTATTTCTATAGTCATCTAGGTAATAGTTGAGTTCAACAGATTCTAATCAAAATTTCAATATTTTTTTTCGATAATCAGTTTTTTTATACATCAATCATTCCCATGTAAAAGTACTAAAACAGTGGTGCCAAACCTCTCTCATATAGCTACCTATAAATTTAATCAATCTACTCTAATTTTTTATTTTTTTTAAATTTGTTTTAGGACCAATTAAGTTTAGTTCATGATAAGTTTTGTTAATTATACTCAGTAAATCTATATCTACTTAACCAAACTTATAACTTTACTTATTTTTCGAATGTAAATAGAATGATATACAATATTGAATAATGTTGCTTATTAAAATATCTTTGTTTGGCAATTTTTTTATTAACATTTGGCAGTGTTGCTTCTAGGAATATCAAAACATCAATTGATTTTAAAAAAAAAATATTGATTTTTTTAGAATCTGTTGAACTCAATTAATACCATTGCCTATTTTGTAGTATGCAATAAGATGGCATTCTGGTCAGTTCGATTGTAGTAAAAGCCTATGGGAGTTTTAACAACTTTGAAAGGCTATAACTTTTTTTTCTAAAGACATGTCATTTTCTTTTTTTCATCTTTTTAATTACATCACAGATTAGCACAGACGCAGGCTTTGAAGTGGGGAGATTAAATTCAGCAGGAAACACAAGATGGAAGAGAATTCCACATCAGATGTGGCAGGAATGAAGGAAGCACCGCAGCGAACTAGCCTGGGGTTACCTACATCAACACAAAACTCATGTGCAGACACAGCACCCTAGTGCTACGAGGGCGAAGTAAAGTGGAAGTATACAAGTGATAAAGCTCCCTCGAGGCACCTACAGCTGTGGTACCTATATAAAGAGATAAAAAGCACCCAACATTGCGTCACAAAGATAGAGTCAAGTGAATTGGAAAGTACAGAACAGTTTATAAACCTTTGACCTTTATTTCGACCCAGCATGCAAAAACGGGTGAAATCAGGCCCCAGATATGAGCAGTACTCCATACATGGGTGGATGAGACCCTTAATAGCTCGAGCAAAATGAGAAGGAAAAAAAGTCACCATGAGTCTAAGCAAATTTCGTTTCTTTGAGGCCGTCCTAGCAACCTTACCATTGTGATGTGAGGTTTTCAAGACATTTTTGGTTCATGGTCATGGATGTTTATATTGTCAACAGGAGGGATGAGAGAACCGTCGAAAGAGATAAGAAAGTTAGGTGTCACTTAGAGGAGATTTGCTTAGGGAGTTGAGTTTTTAAAGAATTGGATTTCACAAGGTTCAGACGACCCCACCCGGAAATTCTATCCAGATCGGCGAGAATAGAATTGGAAAGATTAAGAAGAGGCAATTCTAAATGAAAGGAGGGGCAGTCTCTTGAATAAAGGTTGAAGAATGAAGGAGTGGGAGTCATCAGCATATGGTGAATAGAGTTAGATGCGCAGGTGAGTAGATCATTAATGAAAAGTAGGGTGTAAAGTAGGAGATAAGACAGAACCCTGAGGAACACCTTTATTAACAGAAAAGGAAAAAGTCAAGCCCCATCAACAACAGCTTAATAATGAGCATTTGGAAAACTAAACATAAGTAAGCAAAGAGAAGGAGGAGGCAGAATGGAGGAATTTGGAGGACAGTGAAAACTTCAACCTTCTAGGTTAGATCTTTTGGATCTCTTACTAGCGCCACACGCAAGTCTAGAAAACAGTTCCTAAGGAATTTAGAAAACCATAAATCAGTAAGATTGGAAAGTATATCATAGTAAGACCTTGAACATGAGAAAACGTACTCACAACGATCGGAAGAAGGTGATATTCAAGATGATCTAGAGGAAATGAGAGTTGAGAGAGTTTCAAAGATCTTAGATAGAATACAAGTAAGAGCTATAGGGTGATAGTTGGAAGGATCAGAGTGGCTTCCTTTTTTTAAGAATAGGTTGGACATGTGCGGCTTCCAGCACTGAGGAAAATATTAGTATTGAGACAGAGAATATCGATTCTGCTCTACTATTACCAAAAAAATTAATAATTATTAGCACTATAGCTAATGAGAAGAAAATTTAGTTAGTTTTTTGATTTCTAAATTAATGAAAAGAAGCCTAAGTTATAATTTTATTAAATATATTATGCATACTGTTAACAAAATAAATAAAATCTAAAAAAAAAATTTCAAATTAGTTTATAAAACCATTTTTATGCATTAAAATATTTATAGTTTTAATACAGTATTGACATGATTCAGAGGCAACAAACTACAAAATTACCCTTCCTTGTTAAGCTCTATAAAGTAAAAATAACCTAAATTATCTTGGGATTAAGTACTTTACCCATAATTCCTAAAATTTATTTTCCACTAAAAAAATATTCCCTTTTTAAAACATTAGGAAATATAGGTGGTAAGAAGCCACATGTGCTTATTGAGACTGTTCCAAGTCAACCCATTAACTGAACACATGCTCAACAAAATCCATAAAGCACCCTAGGGCTTGTCATTAACATTAAGAATATTAAGAGACAAGTAAGAAGCCACATGGGCCTTTCGAGACGGTGCCACTGATTACTAACCCGACAGGATGATATAGAACGCTGCAAAGAATTTACAAGGTTCGTCAAATTATTTGTAACCAAATACACCAAGTTGGCTAAGTCAAAACTAATGATATATATATCTAAATATATGATACCCAAACCATCCACATGCATTAATAACTAAGTTATGGTCACACATGCCATCTAACATTAATAACTACTATAACTAAAACCCGCCAATTTGGCTTCGTCAATATATTATATGATACCCAACCTATCCATAAACAAATCTAACCCTTTCTTAAATGTTGCAATTGAGTCACACTCAACAACCTCCTCTGGCAGACCATTCCAAAATTTAACAACCCTATTACTGAATGCATGCTTTCTTATATCAAGATGGCATGCTTTCTTTTAATTTTCTTATTACCCCCTGGTCACCTGTCCATTTTCTACTATGAATGAAAAATTTATTGGTCTGTATTATCAATAGATGGTAAAAAATTTGTAGACTTGTATCATGTCCCCACTGAGAAACATAGCTTTATTATACAGTTTACTTATTACTTCCCTGCTCTTATAAGAATCATTACGATTTATTAGTTCCTAGCATATATTATTTGCTCACTTTCTGAAGTCAATGAGTAGCTACTTTCATATTACAATGATAATCCCACCTAAATCTTTTCTTGGTCCACAGACTCAAGCCAATCCCCAATCATAGTTAAAAACTTTTATTTGAGTAACCTAGGTGAAAGAACCTTACACTTTTTCTATTAAATTCATTTGCCACTTATCCCCACCCAAGAAGTTTATCAAGATCATTTTGAATCTTTATGCATCCTTCACTATTCCTAACTGAGGTGGCCACTTTAGTATCATCTGCAAACTTAGAAACCTTGCATTTAAGTCCCTGGTCTAAATCATTTATATATATGAGGAACAATAGTGGCCCCAGCACTGAACCCTGTGGGACACCACTCTTCACTATTTCCCATGATGATTTATTCCCATTTAGCCGTTGTACACAGTTTTCTATTTCGCAACCACTCTTTAATCCAACCATGTACCACTCCACCTATACCACATTACAATAACTTTTTCATCAGCCTTATGTGGGGAACCTTATCAAAAGCTTTACTAAAGTCTAAATATACAATATCAACTGGATCTCCTCGGTCAATGCAGTCAGTAATGTATTCCATAAATTCTAAAAGGTTTGTCTGACATGACCTACCCTTTCTGAAACCGTGCTGGGAGTCATACAATACCTTGTTATCTTCTAAATATTTCTCTATATGACCTTTCAGTAACTTTTCCAGAACCTTTACAACCAGAGATGTTAAGCTAACTGGCTATAATTTCCCAAATCTTCCTTACTACCTTTCTTAATAAATAGGCACAACATATGCTGTTTTCCAGTCATCTGGTACCTCGCCAATGTTATAGATGGCTTAAAAAGCAAATACAGTTCCTTTAATGCTGATACTACCCTCTTTCAGAATTCTACCATATATCCCATCAGGCCCTGCAGCTTTACCTGGATCAATATGGTCTAATAAATGTTTAATATCTTTTACGTCAAATTCAAATTCTGTAAGTCTATTTGTTACATGCATACAAGAACTATTAGTCTCAAAACTATTATCTAATCTTTCCTCAGTAAACACTGAAGCAAAATAAGCATTGAAAATGTTGACCAACTCCTTATCTGAACTTACTAAATTCAGGGTTCACACTAAAATTTTGAATTTGATTTCCCTGACTTTCCCTGACCAAATCTGCAAATTTTCCCTGACCAGCGTGTTCGTTATTTTTGGTGTATAAAATATCTATTAATTATTATTGCAGCCTATTTACTCAGTTCATACATTAAATTATTGAAAATTTACTTTAGAAATTGTTCATCATCATGGATAGAATTTAAAATATTTTTTTTAATCAGCCTATACCTTACCCATAGCCGTCCAAAGCACTCCTTTTATTTTCCAAAAGTAAACAGTTTATTTATACAAAAAGAAAATAAATTAAAGCTTACATTAATGACTAGGTGAATAGCGTCCACTGTAATCACAAAGTTCAAATGGGAGAATTTAGATTAACTTTTCTTCTCAAGCTCATTTTAATTTTTGATTTTATAAGCGTCTTCTTCTGTGGTAAACCTTCAGTTTAACATCTTTCTCTACTCTTCAAGGTTTATTGATCTGTATGGATAATATTCTTTTTCAACCTTTTTATTCTCTTCTTTTTCTTTCTGTTTTGACTCTTTGAGATGTTCTTCATATATCCTATGGGCAGCTCTTACATTTGTCAACATTTTTTGAGTGATAGGAACTTTATGAATACTTTCATGAGATCTTATAGCATTGTGCACTGTTCTTTGAGAAATCAGACTATGTTCTTTCAGATTCTCCACTAAAATTGCTTTATTTACAGAAAACCCTCCTTCCACTGTCGTATTTCCATGCAAAAATATCAGTCCTAATTTAATAATTTGCCACAATTCCGCATAACATTGATTCTCAGGTGCTATAGAAGAAAAAAACTCATCAAGTCTCTTAGAAGGACAATCACCATCCAAAAATATTTTGAATTTTAATTCAAGGGTAGAATGAGCTTCACTGCAAAGTAGAGTATTGTGCTTTTTCTTTCTCAGCAACAGAATCTGTGATTCGGTTATTGGTGTACAATGCCTCTAGCAATAAATCAAATCTTTGTTTCCCTTGTTCTGGCTGATGAAAAACTATACTAGGATCCAATGATGAGAGCCATTGGACAGGCTTGTACTTCAGAGGACATCTTTCTAATATCTTTTCTGTCATTTTGATTTGCACAGTCTGGCATTCAAGTTTGTCATGTAAATCTAATGCAAAAAGCTTAGTTGTTGGTTGTAGCAGGCATTTTACTGGACTTAAGAAATCTTTCCATAATATTAAGTATGAGACATTGTAAATCTGTGAACGAAATGAACCAAGGTTCAGTTTGACGTCCAACCACTGGTCGTTAAAGTTAAGCTTTTTAAGTCATTTTATAAAATTATAATAAATACCTTCAACTGAACAAAAATCAAAATCACTTTGTCAAACCTAAAAAAAAAAAAACTCAAAAAGTATAATTCCTAAAAGAAAAAGAATGGCGTCGGGCGGGGTGACGGACCACTTTAGGTCATTTCGTACTCCCGACTCTCCCTAATGCACTTTTGGAAATTTTTGTAAATCACGGCCCTATAGTCGGGCATAAGCACACACAAAAAATAATAATGTAATTCTAATAATAAAAGTTTTATTAAAGAAGTTTGAATAACGCCCGAGTCAGCCCGACTGTGGAGGGGTGAAGCGGACCACCATTGAGTGACTCGGACCATCTGTTTAAATTCGTCTTTTATAATTTCAATTTTTATATTTTAATTTTTACTTAATATAATAATTATTTATCATATTAAAATTCGTAATAAGTAATAAAAATGTCAATAATGATAAATAAAATACGAATATAAATAAGGTGGTCCGATTCACCCCTCTCCGCTCAAAAATTTTGACACTTTTTTTGAATTCATTTTTTTTTATTAAAATTTCATTTTTTAAAAAAATTTTCACTTAATATAAGTAACTTTTTATTACATTTAAATTAATTATATGTAATAAAAATGTCAATAATAATCGGCTACATAAAATAAGAATAGTAATCGAGCCACCCCCTCCATCAATGCTAGGGTGAATCGGACCAAGTTAGGCCCTTTTTTTGCCACTAATACTGTTTGGATCAAAAATTTACTTTGCCAGTTTAAAGCTAACATACTCGAGTGTATCCACTGAAAAATAATTAAAATCCATCCACAATTTTTCATTTATAACAAAGTTAAAAAAACATTTTCAAAAGTGAAATTCTATTGAAGGACATTTTGTACCTAATTTCTAACATTTTTAAAAATATAAAAACTTTCTAAAATTAAATATGATCTAAATAGAAACTTGTAGTACTACCGCGTGGCTATAAAATGAGCAAATTTTTTTTTTTATTATTTTATTTTATTTAGAGTGGACCGGATCACCCCTCCTAAGAGAGCAGACCTGGTCACCGCCCGGCCTTTATAAACAGATTAAGTCATAAGTCATACAGTCAAAACACATCCAAATACCAATCACCTTCAATCGGAAGGATGAACTTGGAACAACCTCTACGAACAGAATAGGAAGAATAGTAGGTAATAGTGAACTAAAAATAGAAAGAAACAGGATAGAAGTAGATTTATGGAATGTCATTCCCCGTCCCTTTCATTCACTTATCAAATACATCTCTTATTCCAAAATTATACAGTAGGAAAAAATATATCAAAAATATAACTTGGTCCTTGGATCATTCTTCATATGTTTTGGAAATTTTAAATTTCCCTGACTTTTCAGCATATCTTAAAACGTTTCCCCTGACCTTCCTTGACGAATTTTTTTCCCTGACTTTCCCTGACTTTCCAGAAAGTGTGAACCCTGTTATACATACAGTTTTAGTAAGTGTAACTGGAACCTGCAAATTTGGCTTTGTCAATATATTATATGATACTCAAATCACAGGATATAGCGTCAGGCGGGGTGACCGGGCCCGCCTCTTTAGGAAGGGTGATTCGGTCCAATCTAAATAAAATAAAAAATAATAAAAAAAAAAATTTTTTTCGCTCATTTAATAGCCACGCGGTAATTTACAAGTTTTATTTAGATCATATTTAATTCTAGAAAGTTTTATATTTTTAAAATGTTAGAAATTAGGGTACAAAATTTCCTTCAATAGAACTTCACTTTTGAAAAAGGTGAGTTTTTAACTTCGTTATAAAATGAAAAATTGTGGATCAGTTTAATTATTTTTTCAGTGGATACACTCGGTATGTTAACTTTAAACTGGCAGTAAATTTTGATCAAGCTGTGTGGTGGCAAAGCGAGGATACTGATCCCGATTCACCCATCTTAGCAAATGATGGAGAAGGTAACTCATTCCCGTATTTTTAAACGACACCATGTTATTGACATTTTGTACGTATGAATTAATTTAAATGTGGCAAAAAGTTATGTCAGGTGAAGGTACTACAAAAATCAGGTTGACAAAGCAGGGTTCAAGTCAAGCTGAGTGAGGAGAAAGTGATCGGACCACCTTGTTTATATTAAATTGTTTTGTTATCGTGTGTTTCATTTAATTGCCCATTGGGCTAATATGATAATGTATTATAATCGTAAGAACAAATAAAATTAATTATCGACAAAAGATTTAATTAAGCAGATGGTCAGTCACCCTCGTGAACGGTCGCTCACCTCACTGCGGTCAGGCTTTGTTCGGTGTCAAGCAGCAAACATTATTAAATTACATTATTATTTTTGACCAGTAACATGCCGACTATAGAGCCGTGTTAAAAAAAAATTTCCAAAAGTGTGATCGAGAGACAGATTACCTAAAGTGGTCCATCTCAGCCAGCACCTATAATCCTTTCTTAAATGTTATGTCAATTGCACCTCTAGGCAAAACATTCCAACCATTCACTCCAACCATTCCTCAAAGCTTCATATTTTCAAACCCACAGGTAATTCATGATTCTCTATTGCTGAAGCGCTTTCAGCAACCCAATTTCATTATAAGTAACCCAGAATTTGTGCACAATCCTTAATTAGGGTCTAATGTACTAACATGACTGTAGAGCTTACCAACAACATCCTTACCCATAAAATATAGCATTAAAGTTTGTTTCAAATTATTTTATGTTTTAGATTTTGAATCTATTTTCGTGAGTCAGAATCAAATCTAAATAAATAGATAACAAATATCTACAAGTAATTTCTCGAACATATAATTTAAAGTTATAACTGATGAATACTATCTTTGGTACTTCACAGATGAAGAAGGAGTACATTTTGCTTTTGAGAGCGGACCTCACCAACGAAGGCATGGCGTCCCTCCAGGCAGACCAAAATAAACTTTCCCTTCAGGCTACCACGAGTCCAGGTGGAAGTACTTAAATTAAAAATAATCTCACTTATTAGAATTTAATTTTAACGCACAGCGTATTTACTGCCATGTAAGCAAAGAACAAAGTCAAGTGACGTCACGCAAAAGGCCCTAATTTGTTTCAAGGGTGTTATTTTTAATCCTTTAAATTGCTAGTTCTAATGTTATTATCGTTGAAAGTTTTCCTTATAATATACCACAGTATAAAGTAAGAAATTATGTTTCCATGAGAAACAGAGAAAATAATTATGCTTTAATTCATTGCTATATAAATCATAGGTATTAAAAATTGTTAAAGCTATTGAAAATATAAATTTTTTTTTTGAGGGGAGGGGGAAACAAGGAAAACAATTAGAAT
>JABUQX010013437.1:62500-74315 GCA_015478945.1 Trachelipus rathkii
CGCATTTGACCGCGACCTTTTTTGACCTTTTCTGACCGCGACCTTTTTTTCGAGCTCGAATTTTTACCTGACCTTGACTTTTTGGCCTTACCTTTTTGGGCCTTGACCCTTTTTTTTCACCCAACCCTTTGGTCTTCCATGGGTCAATTTTTGGCCCCACGGTATTTTTGGCAACCAATTTTTCGCACTCCAATTTTTCGGCAACACCTGATTTGGCAACCCTTCGAAGAAGGGTTGCGCCAAACGGTTGCGTAAGCAACCGTTTACGTATTGCCCCCTATTTTACGCCCCCTAATTTTTCGACCATGGGTACATTTTGCCCCGGAATTTTTGGGCACCCACCAATTTTTTTCGGCCACCTAATTTTTTGGCACCCCAATTTTTTCGTAACCCCTGATTTTGGCAAACCCTTCGAAGAAAGGGTTGCGCCAAACGGTTGCGTCAGCACCGTTGTACGTATTGCCCCCCTATTTTACGCCCCCTAATTTTTCGACCGTGGGTCATTTTTGCCCACGGTAATTTTTTGATCTTCCTTTAGGGGCTTAGCCCGTTTTTTGATGTCTTAACGTTGTTTGACCATGATATTTCGGCCTTGCCCTTGCCAGATACATGGGTCATTTTTTGCCCACGCCAATTTTTTTCCCACTCGTGGCCCACCCCTCACATATTTCGTTCCTAACTTGTACGCATGTATGGACCTACCCTAACTTGAACAAACACCTACACACGTGCCGCGTGCGCGCGCAACACACCCCACACACACACACGACACTTACACTTATACACACATTCACTATGGCACTTATACACACACATATGACACTTACATTTACCCGTAGACACTTACACTACAAACACACGACCAACCCTTTGGTCCTACCATGGGTCAATTTTTGACCCCACGGTAATTTTTTGTCCTTCCTTTAGGGACCTTAGCCCCTTTTTTTTGATGTCTTAACCATTGTTTGACATGTATTCGCCTTTGGTCTTCCCTGGGTCAATTTTGACCCACGCTAACTTGATGGCTTTGATGGCTCCCACATCACCGGTAAAGAAAAAGAAAAAGTATCTAGGGATGTTCTAATAGTGTTCTATGAGTATTAGAACTGAGTGCCAGGTGAGTGCCAGGTGAGTGCCAGTGATGCCAATGAAGTGCCACCTGAGTGCCCAAAGTGGAGTGCCAATGAGTTGTCAGTGAGTGCCACATTAGTGCCAAAGTGAGGTGCCACTTTTTTCAGCCCTTTTCTAGGCCTACCCTGAGCCTAGAATAGCCCTAATATGGGTATCTACCCCTAGGTAAATAAGGTATGAGGAATCGAATGTGTATCATTACAATCTGCTAGATATGTTTCCTACTACGAGTAGTATTTTATAACACTTTATAAGCATGACAGAATATATATCTAAAGAGTTAACAACATTGAGAACGTGTCCGCAAACGTTTCCGAGTCCGAGTCCGCGTCCGCAGGTGAACACCGTCGCGAAACCGCCCACCGCGTGCGCCCGCAGGCGCAATATTTCCCGCCCGTCGCGTGCGCCCGCAGGCGCAATATTTCAGCGTAACCGCCGCCGCGTGCGCCAGCAGGCGCCATATCCCCGCGTACCCGCCGCCGCGTGCGTCCGCAGACGCAATAATTACCGGCGAACGAAAAATATGATATCAATTTACACTATTCAAAGGATGTCATTTCTACTATATAATGATTCATTCATTTTTTTTACTACAATTGTACGAAATTTTATTTAAAACATATACATTACATACCTTAAGCAGTAAATCAGTAAATCAATAGAGGTGTTATTACCTACACCTAAGGGATTAGTATGCTTTTGTTTTACTGTTTTACTGCTTTAACTCTCTGCTTTACTGCTTTAACTCTCTGCTTTACTGCTTTAACTCACTGCTTTACTGCTTTAACTATCTGCTTTACTCTTTAACTCATATACTTACATACATTAAAAGCAGTAAATCAAGTAATATAAAGTGTTACCTAACACCTTAGGGATTAGTGCTTTTGTTTTACTGCTTTCCTGCTTTAACTTTCTGCTTTACTGCTTTAATTTCTGCTTTACTTGTTTTAAACTCATATATTTATTAACATTATGTTTTCTTTTATATTTTTTATTATTAATACTTTTTATTTTTGTTTTAATACTTTTTATTTTTGTTTTAATATTTTTTTTTTATTATAAAAACACAGAGTTTCTGTTATATAAACATTTTATTTTAAATAAAATTGTTTACGAAATTTTATTAAAAACTTTTTTATTATACGAGTTTTAAGGGAAATAAAATCGCCGTTTTTTCATTTTAAAGCATTTATTACATAATCAGAAACTATAAAAAATCATTGACATAACATTTTAGATCAAATATATTTACAAAGTTTTATTAAAAACATACATTTTTTAAAAAAAATATAATGAAATAAATACAATAGACTCCACATAAATTGGAATATAAGGGTTGAACAGAGTAAGACATAGTTTTTACACAGCTTACATTATTATATTTTAAAAATAAGGTAATATAATGATTATTCAATATAAATTTTAAGTTCAAAGAATCAATTATGTGAACCAGCATCGTTTTTTTGCTCTATAAACGGAGATCCAATGTCCTGTTGAGGTTATGTGACGAGGTAATGTATTGAATATGAAGCATGAATCCTTCTCCAACTTTACAGAGTTTATTTCGTTAATAGCAAACACTCCTAAAAAGCGAGGTTCATTTTTAAACACAGATTTTATTTCCTCTTCATTCATCTTTAATAATTCAAAAGTACGTTGCGTACTCTGTCAATTTCAATGAGTTGAGGATGCTCAAGATAGACCACTACAGTGATGGGTGATTGTAAACTTGATCCAAAAGAGAGACTTAGTCCTAAGGTACCCTTTCTCAAAATGGTTTAAATGATTAGGCCGTTACAAGCTGAAAGGTCTGCAGTAAGATATAGGCATATAAATTACTATTCTTCGCCGTATTCTTCAAGATTAAGCTGTTCCGCTAATATACATGATCAGTAATTGGCCTATTAAGTCGTAAAAAGGCGCGTACAGAAGAGATAGGTCGGCCGTTGTAAAATTTCATAATCACGTCCGTGAGGTAGTCCATTCACATGTAAACTGATACCCCTAAGTCCGAAAAGGTGTGAAATTAACTAAGGTGACTTTTTATAATTCCCGGAGTAGCTTCATGTTCGACATCCCTTATTATTACTTTTCTGTGGTAATTTCTCGTTCACAGATGTTTGGGATATTGATGCTCGAATAAGTCCTGAGTTAAATTTAAATATTTGGTTTCAACTCTCTTTAATGGGTACTTTTGCCTGTAGTATGTCCAAAAGCGATTTTTCCCAATTTCCCAAATGTCGCTTGTGGTGTAATTGTCAACGTTTCTAAACGATAGAGAAGTAAGCCTCGCAGCATTTGAAAACAGGTTCAGGACATACAGCTGTAGCAGTAGGGATTACTTTTTATTTTAGAGCAAATTTAGGGATTTTGATCGTGATAAAATGCTCTAGTATTACAGATGGTAGAATAGTCCTTTCTTGGAGAGAAGTATCCCATTTTAATCGACCGTAAAATTCATAGGTATTATTTATGACTTTAGCTGCTAGCTGTTTTATCTATATGTGCAGCTTCATCTTTGAAACTGTAAAAACCGACATGATTGGAGATGAGATTGTTTAGCGTCGTCTGAATAATTTAACAAATGTTCTATATAGCTTCTATAAGGGATAATTAGCCGCTGATGCACCTAGTGAAGTTCCGTTAAGATAGACTTACCTGGTGAAACATGTATATACAGGAAATTTTGATTCTGTATATATACTATATGGTCATCACCCGAAGGAAGATCTGTACCATCAGGTTTTGTCAATTTCGTTTTTACATATAAAAACACATTAGAGGGGTCTAAGTACTGATCAGAAGTGCCTGGAATATTGAACTCTAGAGGAACATCTGTATTGGTAATTGAATGCAGAGGATTAATACTGATAAAGTTGGATTCGTTAACGCTAATCTGTGTAGGGTTCATGGAGAAGACCAATTCACTCTTACAACAATCAGGACTAGAAGGGTGAAGGAAATGCATCTTGCATGTGCGAGCTCTGGCCGTATAATGAACATTTTCATGAAAAACCTTACTTATATACACACATCGTATAAAAGTTATCAGTTAGTAATTAAATAGCAAATACATCAATACATTTTTTCTTTAGAGGTTTTTTCCGCTTAGTCTTTTTCTTTATGACAATCTTCTTGCCCCCTCGCCCTTGACCTGACATTTTACGTCTTATTTTACGCTTAACATCATCCAACATCTCATCTGAAACATCGGCAATACGTCTTTTTAATGCTGCACGAGGATTATTTCCAGCAGCAATATCTTGAATAGTATGCAAGCCTGTTCTTATAGCTTTTTTACCTATATACTCCCCACCTCTCCTGAGTAGAGGCCTTGCACTTCTCCATAGCTTGGCGAAAAATCCACCAAGGCCATACCCCCTCTGCATTTTTGATCCTCTGAATACCCTTTCTTCGTCCATTATTACAGGAGTATCTTTCTTATACTATCTTTACACTGTGAGAGTATGTTAATGAATGAAAAATATACCTGACTACACCTCTTATATATTCCATTACTGCATCTGTTTCTTTCTAATATGAACTTTGCATAACAGGGCTCCATCTGTAAAGGGGAAGGGATTTCCTTCTACATCTTTTATATGCACGCGCACAGAGTCAAAATTTGATCTATTCAAAGGTAGATAATGAACATTGGAATGTTATAACTTTACTCTCTTCGGGAAAATATACTACTCTTCATACAGGCAGCTTTAGTATTACTACACATTGAATGATCAATATATTTGTATATACATAAGGCCATGCCTGGATGATTGGCCATCTCGGCTGGGGTACATGTATAATGGGCAGTATCGATCTGCTTCAATCTTTTAGTTCATGTGGAAGTCATGCGGTTTCTCCACAGATTAGTATAACCTCTTTCACAAATAGTAGGGATTATCATAGAAGTATAATCCACTCAGCATCACGTCTACGAATATGTTTACGCTGGCCATGGTGATCGTTCGAGAAAAAACATGTCCCGGTCTCGTAGGTTTACACTTTACTTTTGAACTTAAAGATATTATTACTTTATCTTCATAGGTACGCAATTCAGTTTTGTATACCAAGTCCTTACACATAATACTCATATCAAAGAGAACGTTTAAATGACTAAAAATAGCAGGCACCGATTTAAAATATGACCTCCGCAGAGTAAATTCTTCAAAGAAGTATTCTTTTGTAGCAAATGTTGTCGTATTCATTCATCTTTTTGGCAATTGTAGTCCTTTTCAGATACCGAGTATCTTCCACTTGTAATATAGTTTCAACACATTCTACACTTCTGTTACACCCCATCCAGAATAGATTGTGAGGTAAATTTTCTATGTCCGTATTTAATATCATTTCACATAATCCTACTTCGTATGCCTCTCTTTCAAGCTGAATAGGATTCATTAACATAGTTGTAAAATCCGAGAGTTTATTATCAGGATGTAAATCCAAGGAGGCTGAAGAAGGCAGAGTTATATAAAAGTGATCTACACTCTCCATGATTATAATGACAACTGATTAATGATTCTTAACTTCACTTGCTTTTATATAAGTATTAAACTTGGCAGGATATCCCCTCCATTTCACCAGTACCTGCTTATTTTTTCCTTTACCTCTCGTAGCTAATATTTTTTCAATTTTATATTCGTGAGTTACAGGATTGAACCTTACTTTTTGTATTTCCTGTTTATAAAATCCGCCTTTTATTTTTTTCACCATTTAAAATCCTCCAGATAATATAACTTTTACAACTGTCACGACCCCGAAGGGTCGATATGTGGAACTTTAAAAACTTCCGTATCCAACCGGATTCCATATCCCTTTCTGAATCTTTCCTCGGTCCGTGATACTCTTACATAATCGTTCACCTTTATTCCTGAATTATCTTTTATTTTGTTTTCACCCATATGCACCATACGTCCTCTAGTTTTTGACATCTCTAAAGGTGTTGTCTTTATAGTTCTATGGTAAGACCTGTTATAAGAATAAGCCAGATCATCCAGTATATCAATATATTTAAAAGTGTTCATCTTAGTAAAATACCTATGCATGCGCTCTTTAAAGTACGTTGTACTCTTTCAACTATAGCCGCTTTGTTTACGGAAAATGTATTGTAATAGCTTATACCATACTCCCAGAGCAGCTCCTGAAACTCTCGGCCCTTGAACTCCATTCCTGAATCTGTCCAAAATGATTTAGGTGTTCTCCGCTCGTCCTTTATAATTTCAAGTACAGCATTGGCGACTGTAGCTGATCTTTTATCTTTTATTGGCCTCAACCACAAGTATCTAGAGTATACGTCAATTGTAAAAAGTATATATTGAAAACCTTCATTATAAGAACTATATTTAATCATTTCCGATAAATCTAACTGCCATATGCTATCGAGCTGCGGAGATATGGTTTTCCGTGTAGGAATTTTTTTTCTTACAGGTTTATGTAGAGTAAATGCCTCTTCACCCTCTCTAGATATTTTTTTAGCTCTTTTTTCTCAATATCAGGATATCTTAATGCGAATCTAGTGAAACCCCCAAAACTATTTGGTTCTCTCAGGTTGAAGTAATACTTATCAACTACCTCCTTCGCCTCCATGTTGTCTACTGACACACGTGTAAGCGTTATATATATATATATATATATATATATATATATATATATATATATATATATATATTTTCTATATATTATAATATATAAATATATATATATATACATAATATATAAATTATAAAATATGAGATATTAGGTCACAAGGGTTAAAGAAAGAGAAAAAGATTTAAAATAACATTTATTTATACACAAACATTACAACTAAATAAATATGTGATAATACATAATTACGATTTAATCCAACTATGCCTTATTATAAGGTGTTTTTCTTGTTCGTCCTCTGGTAACACGTTTAAATTTATCTGATGCGTAAGAAGTGCCTGATGGACTTGAATCAGGTCTTGGCGTAACGGGGATATTATCTAAGTCTGCTAATCGCGTTGTATTTAAGATTAAACTTCTGGGAAAATTAATAGTCTGAAGTTCTTGTTTGATATCATTCCACCCTTTTACAGGGCCTTTCTTCCAGTTACGTGAGAGATCGGCTATCAAATCCACAATATTTGATCCTTTAACTATTTCATCATCAATTACGATCTGCCCTGCTTCATTCAAAGTTAATTGGTCTTTTAAAATATTATATAAAGCTACTCCTGATTTACGCACTCTAATAGGTAAGCTCTTCCTCTAGATAATTTTAAATTATCTTCATTTTCACTTCAATTTTACTTCATTAGGAATATCTACATTATCGGCTAGCGGGATACGTAGGGAAGGATGTAGGTGCATGTCTTTAAGATCTATCAATTTTTGTATGGCATCTTGGTATAAGAGGCGTTTCTCATGGATGTTAATGTCTGAATTTAATATTCTGTACACTTCTTTCTCGTATTTGGTTATCTGTTCAACTTTAGGATCATATAAACTATGAGGTAGAGGTTGCTGAAAAGATAATGGTTCGTTCACAATATAAGGATTCTGTTGGGGCAGTTGTTGTTGCTGATGTGAAAGAGGTTGTAATGTCAATGCATTAGGATGTAATATCTGCGTATATGGGGGGAAAATTAATAATAGTGAATGATGAACCTGTGATTGGGGATTTTGCTAAGGGTGGATAACTTTGCCGTATTGAGGGTTGGTGAATGATGGAATCTGAGGAACTGAATTCCTGTACAGATGCCTGTATTATTATACTTCATTTTCATCATCTCATTATATGGAAGTACAGCCACCTTCTCATTATGGGGACAACCACTAGATATCAGTGGGAGCTATTAACGGAGCAGGTATGGTAGGAATACCCCTACCTCCTCTCTGTAGTAAAACTTCTTTTTATTTTTCAGATTTTTATGTTGAGGAGAGTTTTTTATGATTTCTATAACGACGTAGCTTTACCTTCTGAGGCCTGTTTTTAAAGGAACATTTCCTTTTATAAGATTTAAAAACAGACTTCACATACACACTGGATGAATTTCTCATCCTCACTAATTAGTTTACGTTTTTCAAAGGTTTCACGTTTTTTAAATATTTTTATAAGAGGTAAATACTTTGCAACTAGAACACTCATTATTCAGGTATGTATACAGTTTCTATCTCATAGGGAAGAATGTTGGTACGGAGCAACACTCTGTGCGTGTTTTTGGGGTGAAGTTCACACATCAAATAACCGTGGGGGATCGAAGTAACCTCTTTATATACTTTTAAGAACTCTTTCCTTTGAAGGGGAAACATTTGAATTGCCAATACCATTAATTTGACTCATGTCTCTTCTCTGGCCAAACAACAGTAAATATTGTGTGTTTAAAGAAACACTTCGCATATGCTTGCTTTGATGAAAAATATTCTGCGTTATGAAAAACACAGAGGTATTTAGATGGTGAGAATAAACTGTGAACGTTTCTGCTATTTCCAAATTCAATTTGTGCATTAAATCATCTAATACAGTAATTTTTGTGTCGCAGTATATTGTCCCACGATCTAATATCGTATATGGCCCCTTCAAGAAAATTGAATCACATCTTATATTCTTTAATTTTTTCCTGATAAACATTATAACACAATAATTATTTTTTACAGGGGGTTGCTCAAAAATCTCCATTTCCTTTAAAATATTAATAATAGAAAGTTTACCCCAGTTCCTGTCGGCCCCAGCTACAAACATTCAGCCGGACTTCGGAACGTAGCATTTTCTCCACATCCATCCCGTCAAGTAGATAAAATGAATATGAGGTTTAATTAAAGTTGTAAAGCAGTAAAATATATGTTTTTAATAAAATTTCGTACAATTTTATTAAAATAAAATGTTTATATAACAGAAACTCTGTGTTTTTTTTTTCTTACATTAAAAATAAAAAAAATATAAAATAAAAATAAAAAGTATTAAACAAAAATAAAAGTAATTAATAATAAAAATATAAAAGAAAACATAATGTTAATGAAATATATGAGTTAAAACAGTAAGCAGAAAGTTAAAGCAGTAAAGCGGAAAGTTAAAGTAAAGCAGTAAAACAAAGCATACTAATCCCCTAGGCGTGTTAGGTACACCTCTATTGATTTACGATTTACTGCTTTAGGGTATTAAATTTATGAGTTAAAGCAGTAAAGCCGAGAGTTTAAATAACAGTAAAGCAGATGTTAAAGCAAGTAAAGCAGTGAGTTAAAAGCAGTAAAGCAGAGCGTTAAGCAGTAAAACAGTAAAAAAAAAGCATACTAATCCCCTAGGTGTTAGGTAATAACACCTCTATTGATTTACTGATTTAACTGCTTTAAAGGTATGTAAAAGTATATGTTTTTAATAAAATTTCGTACATTTGTAGTAAAAAATGAATGACTCATAGTATATTTGAAAGAAATTTCCTTGAATAGGTTTTTTACATTGATATCCATAATTTTTTCGTTGCCGGCGGTAATCATTTGGCGTCCTTGCGGACGCACGCGGCGGCGGGTACGCGGGGATATGGGCGCCTGCTGGCGCACGCGGGCGCGGTTACGCTGACTATGTGCCTGCGGGCGCACGCGGCGGGCGGAAAATATTGCGCCTGCGGGCGCACGCGGTGGCGGTTTCGCGACGGTGTTCACCTGCGACTGCGGACTCGGACTCGGAAACGTTTGCGGACACTGTCTCAACTGTGTAACTCTTTAGATATATATTCCTGTCATGCATAAGTTTCTAAAAATACTAACTCGTAGTAGGAAACATTCCTAGCAGATTGTAATGTCAACATTCGATTCCTCATACTTATTACCTTAGGGGTAGATACCCATAATTAGGCTATTCTAGGCTCATGGTAGGCTACGAAAAGGCTTGAAAAAAGTGGCACTCAGTTGGCAACTATGTGGCACTCATCACTTGGCACATGTGGCATCACTGGCATCATTGCACTCACAATTGGCATCATGTGGCACTCATGTGGCACTCACTTGGCACTCACCTGGCACTCATCTATTACTCATAGAACCTAATAGAACATTCCTAGGTACTTCTTACGGTGTTGGGAGCCATCAAAGCCATCAAGTTAGCGGGGGTCAAAATGACCCATGGTATATGGCATGGTCAAGGCTGAAATATCATGGTCAAACAAGTTAAGACATCAAAAAGGGTTAAGTCCCTAAAGGAAGGACAAAAAAATTACCGTGGTCAAAATTGACCCATGGAAGAACAAAGGGTTGGTCGTGTGTTTGTACGTGGTAAGTGTCTACGGGTAAGTAGTGTCATAGTGATATGTGTGTATAAGTGCCATAGTGAATGTGTGTGTGTGTGTAAAGGTGTGTGTGTGTGTTGTGTGTGTGTGTGGTGTGGTGTGCGCGCGCGGCACGCGCACGTGTGTAGGTGTTCAAGTTAGGGTTAGGTCCATACATGCGTACAAGTTAGGAACGAAATATGTGACGGGTGGGCCACGAGTGGGCAAAAAATTGGCGTGGGCAAAAAATGACCCATGGTATCTGCAAGTCAAGGCCGAAATATCCGTCATAACAACGTTAAACATCACGGGCTAAGCCTCCAAATTGGAGATCAAATACCGTGGGCAAAAATTGCCCACGGTCGAAAAATTAGGGGGCGCCGTAAAAATAGGGGGGTAATACGTACAACAGTTGCTGACGCAACCGTTTGCCGCAACCCTTCTTCGAAGGGTTGCCATAAGGGTTACCCGAAAATTGGGGTTTGCCAAAAAATTAGGTTTGCCAAAAAATTAGGGTAGCCAAAAATTAACGTGGGCAAAAAATGACCCATGTCGAAATATTAGGGGGGCGTAAAATAGGGGGCCATACGTACACGGTTGCTTACGCAACCGTTTGGCGCAACCCTTCTTCGAAGGGCCAAAAATCAGGGTTGCCGAAAAATTGGAGTTGCCGAAAAATTGGGGTTGCCAAAAAATACCGTGGGCCAAAATGACCCATGGAAAGAACAAACGGGTTGGTCGAAAAAAAGGTCAGGCCCAAAAAGTAAAGGCCAAAAAGTCAAGGTCAGGTAAAAAATTCGAGCTCGAAAAAGCTGTCTGCAGCTGAATATCAATGGGCATGCCTTCCAAGATTGATTTAACAGC
This sequence comes from Trachelipus rathkii, assembly GCA_015478945.1. Classification (NCBI taxonomy): domain Eukaryota; kingdom Metazoa; phylum Arthropoda; class Malacostraca; order Isopoda; family Trachelipodidae; genus Trachelipus; species Trachelipus rathkii. Next base: position 73,723 of record JABUQX010013437.1, read on the forward strand.
TTTGGCAGCCGCCAAATGCTATCGACATACTGAAAGTTCTAGCGGAGAATAATGTCAGAAGAATCCAGCTGTATAAAAGCACAAACTAGTTGACTTTAACCCAATATGAAAACGAAAACACATGTAAACTTTAGAAAAAATAATATAATACGTTATTAATTAGTAATTACTACTTCATTATCTATCGATTGTGTATTTTTTTCATTTTTCTACTAATAAAGCCCTTGCAAACATATAAGGTTCATATTTTTTATTTCAACAAGATTTAGGGGGGGAAAGTGCCCCCCTCCCCCCCCCTCGCCCATGTATATATATATATATATATATATATATATATAATATAATATATTATATATAATAATATTATTAATATATATCTATATATATATATTATATATATATATATAGTATATATATAATATATATATATATATATATATATAATATATATAATGTCATACTAATATATATATATATATATATATATATATATATATTATTATATTATATAATATATATATATATAATATATATATAAATATATATATATATATATATTATATATATATATATATATATATATATATATATAT
>JABUQX010013438.1:0-7500 GCA_015478945.1 Trachelipus rathkii
TTTGGAAAAAGCCCGAGTTCTTGAGGGAATGTGCTTCGTGCTACACTAACCCTCCAGTTCAACTTATATCTCCTATGTCTTCAATACTCAGCCTTTCCCTCCCAGTGTTGCGAACGCACGCACATGTGCCAAAAACCTATTCCGAAAAAAGAAAACCCGCTCTGATCCTCTCTAACTATCGTCCTATAGCTCTATTGTATTCTATCTAAATCTTTTTGAAACCCTTCTCAAACTCTCACTTCTTAGACCATCTGGAATCTCATTCTCTTCTTTCCGATCACCAGTACGGCTTTTGGTGTTCAAAGTCTACTGGCGATATACTTTCCTATTTAACCGATTTTATGGTTTTCCGCCTTAGGAACTACTGGCAGACTTCCGTAGTGGCCATTGACATATCCAAAGCATTTGACCGGTATGGCACGCATCTATTGCTCTAAAGCTCCCCTCCTTCCTCTTCTCTTCTGCTTACTTATGTCTAGCTTTCTTTCCAAGTCGCTAAACATCGGCTATGGTTGATGAGCGACTTCTTCTTCTTTTTCTGTCAATAGTGGAGTCCCAGGGTTTCGTATCATCTCCTACTTATTCCTACTTTTCATTTAATGATCTTCTCACCTTGCACATCTAACTCTATTCCACTTACATGCCGATGACTCGACCCTTCATTTTTCAATTCATTCAATCTTGCTCCATCTTTTACTTCTAGAATTGCCTCTTCGTCTTAATTCTTTCGATTCGTATTCTCGGCTTGACTAGATAGGGAATTGCGGGTAGGGTTCGTCTTCACCTTGTGAAATTCAATTCTTTTTAAAAACCCAACTTCTACAAATCTCCCTCTCTAAATACCGTTCTAACTTTCCTATCTCTTTTTGACGGTTGTCTTTCGTCTCTCCTGTTGACAATATAAACAGCCTTGGCCTTAACATACAAAAAAAAATGTCTTGGAAACTCACATCAACAACGGTTGCTGGGCGGCCTCAAGAAAACTGGGAGTTCTGTTTAGACTGCGAGACTTTTTCTCTTCTTAGTTACTCCAGCTATACAAGGGTCTCATCCGCCCTTGTATGGAGTACTGTTCTCATATCTGGGGAGGCTCTGGGTTTTCACCAGGCTTTTTGATTAGGTCGAGCAAAGCCAAAAAGGCTTATACAACTGTTATGTTAACAATATATAACCAAGTTCACTTGAACCTCTATCTTTGCGGCGGCGATGTTGGTGCTTTATCTCTCTTTCTATAGGTACGCAGCGGCAGGTGTTCGAGGGAACTTACCACTCGCGTACCACACCTTTACGACGCCCTCGTAGCACAAGGGGTGCTGTATCTGCGCACGAGTTTTATGTAGATATTGGTAACTCCAGGCTAGTTTACTGCGGTGTTTCCTTCCACCACTGTTCTGTTGAACTCTCTTCCACCTTCTGTGTTTCTGTTGATTTAATCTCCCTCACTTTTTAAAGCCTGCGTCATTGTTTCATTCTGGTAATTTGCGCTTTAGCGGATGAAATTCTGCGCGTGCACATCCTCCCTTGAATAGGGCTTCTGCCCGTGAGTGGATGGTGATAACCTACATATTTTGAGACGGTTAACGTTAACGATTAACGTTAACTTCCTCTACATTCTTTACCGGTTTAACCACTTTAATGATTAACGGTGTTAATTTTTTTTGTTAACGATAAGAATAACGACGTGTAAACTTTCTCATTAACGGTGTCCACCTTTATATATATATATATATTATATATTATATTATATATATAATATATATATATATTATATATAATATATATATAATATATATATTTAATATATTAGTATATATATATATATATATATATATATATATAATATATATATATATATCATATATATATATATATTTATATATATATATCATATATATATATATATTATCAATATATATATAAATATAAAATAATAAAGTAATAAAGATATATATATATATATATATATATTATATCTTTCTCATATAATTATCTCTATCTATATATATATATATATATATATATATATATAACCAAAATGTCCAAATTAAATGAAATTATTTTTGTTTACCAAATATTATTTTAATACATACACTCTTAGAAAAAAAGGTTCGAGATAGAACCATTTAGGGTTCCCCACGTTGTCCCGTATTAGAAACCCTTTTGGGGTAATCATGTAAACCCTTTGAAGGGCTTTCCAAAAAGGAACCGTGTACAGATGGGTTCAGCTTGGAACCCTTAAGGGTTCCAAAACTAACCATAGAACGGTTTGAGATAGAACCATTTAGGGTTCCCCACGTTGTCCTGTATTTAGAACCTTTTTGGGGTATCATCTAGAACCTTTCTGAAGGGTTCCAAAAAGAACCGTGTACAATGGTGGTTTGGAACCTTTAAGGGTTCCAAAAATAACCATATAGAACTTCTTTAGGGTTCCAGAAATACCTATATAGGCGGTTCAGTATGGAACCCTTTAAGGGTTCTTTGGTCACATATTTCGAACCTTTTAGGGACTTCAATTAGAACCTTTTTTGCAGGGTTCAAAGCTAAATACTAAGGTTCCTTAAAGAACTTTTAAGGGTTTATTATTTATGGTTTCATGATATAATTAATATTATATATACATTATATATATATATATATATATATATATAGTATAATATTATATATATATATTATATCATCATATATATATATATATTATATATATATATATATATATACTATATATAATATTGTATCTATATTCTGATGATATTAAATCACAGAATTCTCAACTAGATAGAAGATAGAATCAGTATACGATTTAAACAGGAAAATAAAAGAATTTTAATAAAATATATTTATTGATACTATTATATATATATTATATATATTAAAAAAAAAAATATATATATATATATATATATATATATATATATATATATATATATATATATATATATATATATATAATATATACATGAACAATACAAACAAAAACTATACATGAATATAATTTTGCTATATATAATATATATATATATATATTATTATCTATATAATATATATATATATATATATAAATTATAAATATATAATATATATATATATATATATATATATATATATAATATATATATTATATATTTATATTAATATATATATATATATATATATATATATATATATATAATATATATATCATATATTATATATATATATATATATAATATATATTATATATATATATATATATATATATATATATAATATATATATATATATTAAACAAAAAGCCATTTAAGTAAGATCTTATTGAAATCAGTAAATACCTTATTAGATAAAGTAGGAGTACCAAACACAAAATTAGCTAACTAAAGTGAGAATTTCAGACACAATTTATAATATAAAATAATAAAATATTCAAAACTAGTTTTTTTGTGTATGTGAATTGCATTTTACATTGCATAAAATTAATTTTAATAAAATATATATATTGACTATCGCAATACAATGACATTTCATAACAAAAAATCATTACATAATATAATAATTCTGTATATATATTATTATATATATATATATAGATATATATATATATATATATATATATATATATATAATATATATATTATTATATATACTAATATATATATATATATTATATATAATATATATACTATATATATGGCCTAGGAGAGGGTCGTGATCCGCAGTTAAACGGCTCCTCTACTCTTTCGGCGAAATTAGTATGAATCCGTATTGGGTACCATGGAATGTCAGAGGAATAAATGCTTAGATGGTGAGAAGAGGAGAGAGGTGAGGAGATGTATTTAGAAAGGGCAAATTTGATTTGCTCGCGTGACTGAAACAAAGATGAACAGGAAACGGTGAAATTGAGTGGTGTGGTGTGGAAATCTGTGTGGTGTGGGTGTGAAATTGATGAGAGAGCAGAGAAGGAGTGCAATTTTGCATGGAGTGAACCGTGTTGGTACAAAGCTATGGGTAGACTTTGATTGTGTGCTAGTCCATAGAATTCTAATGGTTTAAATTTAAAATGTTGAAAAGGTCAAGGTATGTGTGGTCTGTGACGTATGGTCCATCTGATGGGAACGTTGAAGAGAGTACGATTTTTATGTGGATAAATCTGAATGATGTTCTGATGGGGTGAGTAGGAGCTTTCAGATTGATAGTTTTGGGGGACCTGAATGGTTGGAGTAGGTGATCCCAAGGTGATTGGTATTAAAAGGTGCGTTTTGGGGGTGCGTGAGAAAAATTGAGAATGGTAGGAAGGTGATTTTTCTCGTGAGAGAGAGTGATGTATTGATAGTTAAGACTCTTCTTTAAACACAAGAGATATCCGATAAGCTATACTAGCAGTTGTGTAGGTAGAGATGGTAATCGAAGTGAAAAGTTTGATGATTTCAGGTCTGGTGAAGAGGAGAGGGATGTTGACAAGGTATGCTGTTGGGATGCTTAAATTCAGGTTGTAGGGGTTTATGCAATCGGGATTATCGGACATTTATGTATGTTCTATGTAAAATTTAAGTTAAGTGGGGGCTTGGATGGACGAGGAAGGTGATACGAAAGGAAGTAGGTAAAATTAAGAGTGCAGAATTTTTAAGTGAGCAAGACAATAAGGTAAGTATGTAAGAGCGCTCGCTAGTTAAACGGTTGATGTGAACAGTTGATACTGAACAAATCTGGGCAAATGAAGGAAAAGCAATTGTTAGTAGTGCAACGGAAGTATGTGGAATGTGCTAAAGTAGGAAGTAAAGAATGTTAACAGTGAATGGTGGAATTAAGAGGTGATGAAATCGGTTAAAGGTAAGAAAGAGCACGTTTGGTTAAATGTACTAAAAGCAAATGTTGAAGACTCAAAAGAAAGATGCTTATAATAATAAGGAGGAAAAAAAGAAATACTAAAAGGTGTATACGTAGGAGAAAACAGAGGTTAAATGAAACAGTTTGGAAGGAGATGAATGGGGACTTACAAAGGAATAGGAAGCTCTTCTGGAAGGGAAGCGCGAAAGGTTTAAGAATGAGAATTAAGGGGTATCTGCTTAGAATAATGAATAGGGATGGTGTGCTTTGTAACTGAGAAATGGGTGCTGAGAGGAGTGTGGAACAGACACTTCGAAAAATCTGCCAATATTAACATTATGAGAGGTGAATAGTGAAGTGTGGTGTGGGTTTGGATGGTGCAAGAAGGACTAGGTATTTTGGGGATGAGTTATTAGAATGAGGAGGTAATGGGTAGAGTGAAAAGTTGAAGAATGGTAATTAGCAGGTATCAGATGGGAATTACTGTGTGAATGCATCAAGAACGAGGCGAGACTGTGATTGATTGGATTTGGAATTGTTGTGTATTAAAGCGTTTATAGAGGGTATAGTTCCAAGGGATTGCGGTAAGCAGTAATATACCCTTATATAAGGAAGGGAGTTAAGGGGAAATGTAGGAAATTATAGGGGAATAAGTTTATTGATGGTTGAAGGGAAGGTATATGCTTAGTATTTTTGGTCGAAAGGAGTGCGTCGGAGTGACTGAAGGGACTGATTGGTGAAGAACAAGGTGCGTTTAAGAGTGTAGAGGATGTGTGGATCAATCTTTACATTGAAACAATGATGAGAAAAATGAGGAGAAGAAGAATAAATTGCTATTTAGGTTTTATGGAATTTTGCAACAGGCGTTATGATTAGAGTTAATAGGGGAAGTTTATGGGCAGTGGCAATCGTTCAGTTGATATATGGTGTCTGGTGGTAGGCATCTGAATGGAATCAAAAGTCATTGTATTTGACGATTTGAAGCGTGTGTAGAATAAATGGTGTCAATGGTGATTGGTTTTAGGATTAATAGCGGAGTAAGACAGGGTTGATGTATGTCATCTCTGTTATTCAATTTTGTATATGGATGGGGTTATGAAAGAATTCGGGTGGGGGATGGCAGGAAATGGTGTTAGAAGGTTGGAGAATGGAGATAAGTGGAGGGTGCCCTACCTATTATATGCGGATGATTTGGTTCTGTGTGGCGAAAATCTGAAGAGAGTTTGAGGGATTGGTAGAGAGATTGGCAGGGTAATGTAAAAGGAGGGGCTTGAAAGTAAACGTGGATAAGAGTAAGGTTATGGTTGTGAGTGAGGACACTCCTCAGTGTGGTAATGTTAGATGGTGAGCAGCTGGAACAAGTGTCTGAGTTTAAATATTTAGGAGTATATGTGGATGAGAGGGAACGGATGATGCAGATGTAGTAGGAAAGTTGTGGGAATGCAGGAAGGGTGGCTGGGCAATTAAAATCCGATGTCGTGAATGTTAAATGGAGACTAATTGTCTTGAGTATGCTAGGGTTTTACATGAGGGTATGTTGTTAAATGTGTTATTGTATAGTAGTGAGACTATGGTCTGGAATAAGAAGTATAGATCTAAAGTTCAATGTGTTCAGATGGACAATCTTAGGGGTGTGCTAGGCAGGGTTGTGGAGTCGGAGTCGGAGTCGGAGTAGCAAGGATAATAATTCCAGAGAATTTGGTAGACGATGTGATAGCAAGAATACATAATACGAACCACCTTGGAGTCAAAAGAACATTGACCGTTTTGAGAGCAGATTTTCGCTATTCAAATCATTGCATTAGCCGCTGAAAAAATTCATATTAAAAGTTGCAATATTTGCCAGAAAAACAAGAATACTAGGAGGATTTCTCCCGAATGGGGGAGGTACAAGGAGGTGTCGGAGAAGTTTGACACACTTCATGTGGATCTGATAAAAATGCCATATAGTAAGGGGTACAATATCTGTTGGTGTTCATCGAAAGGTTCAGCAAATATCCGTTCGCTTATCCCTTGAAACAGGCTACTGTAGATTCCGTTCTGCATGTTTTGATAAGCGAAGTATTTCCATTCTGCGGGTTTTAAAAAGACTTGTATTGGATCGAGGAACTCAATTCACTGCCAAATTGTTCTGCGATGTCTGCAACCTGCTCAGTATTGATAATATTGTTACGGCAACAAGTGCCCCAAATAGTAACGGAATTTGTGAAAAATTGAACCAGGCCCTAATAATAACCCTAAGATGCATGATAAACGATAGTAAAGGCGAGGGCTTAGAGTGGCCTGAGATCCTCCCATTTGCACTATATTGTTTGAGGATAAGTCCTATGAACGAAGAGGGAGTAACGCCCAGCATTTTGATGTTCGGCCAGAATTTATCTGTCCCAGGAGGTCTCTTGCTAAAGGAACCGCTCAAATTGCCACGGTTCCAGTCAGAGTGCCTAACCTGAAAGAATTGGTGGAACTTTATGCGGAAGGCCTTTTGGGCGCCTCAAGTTGGATACAGAAATTTAAGCATATATTTGTTCCAAAGATCTCAATTAAGGGCAAATTTGTACTAGTAGGAATCAACAGATATAATGTGGGTAAAATTAGAAGGAACAGAATATCGTGGTCCATATGTGGTCTTACTTAATAACTAAAAACCAATGTGTATATTATCAAAACAGGCGAAAGAAGCTTGTAGAGAATTTGAGAAAT
>JABUQX010013438.1:12500-32500 GCA_015478945.1 Trachelipus rathkii
ATATATATATATATACATTAAGATAAGATATATAGACCTACCAATTAAAATATTATAATATATTTCAAGGGTGCTTCTACAATTTTAACCAAGATGCCGACATTCATAAATTATAAAGAAGATATAGATGGCAATAAATTATTTAGATAGGACTCAGGGGTGGCCAACCTTTTGCATACCATGCGCCAAATTTTTTCACAGACGAGTTCAGATGCGCCATATAATATATATATATATATATATATAGTATTATATATATATATAAATGTGCATATATAATAATATATATACATATATATATATATATATATATATATTATATATATATATATATATATATATATATATATATATAATCCACGCAATGGCAATGAGAGAAAGATGTGGAACAGATAACATGCTGAATCTCTGGTGAAAAACTATGAAGAAATAGATTGCATAAATTAAATGAGAATGTGAAAACGTACTTGGAGAACAAATGTGAGCACTTCTCCAGAATGTTCTAGACTTTGGTATTTGAAAGCAGCTTCCAAGAAGTGTGTAACGGGAATTTTATGCGTGATTAAATTTTGTTGTTATATATATATTATATTATTATATATTTATATATATATATAATATCATAATATATATATATATATAGATATATATAAATATATATAATATATATATATATATATATATATATAATTAAAACTTTGAACGTATTATTTATATAATATATATATAGACAAAAAAAAAAAAAAAAAAAAAAAAAAAAATAGAACAGCCTTAATTTTCACAACGGGAGGCTGTTTTTTTGCGGAGGGGTAACCCTCTTCCTTTGGTTTTCTTGTCTGCTGGGTGGGCGTTAAGGGAACGGATTTGATGCGAGTGAGCCTATATGTAGGTAAAGTTTAGTGAATAATTATGTATTATAAAGGAGTGTGAGGCTTGGGCTCATTAAATCCTTGGTGGAGGATAAGGATACTAGTATCTTGAGTGCCTCAATGGTATAGAATTATTTACATTGATCCGGGTATAGTAGTGATATATTTATTTAGTATACCTGTGTTAATGTTATTATATATATATAGTATAGTGAGACTAATGGTCCATGGTATATAAATTAAGAGTATTATATATATAAGATATATAATCTAAGTAAACGTGTTTCAGTTACTATTGGTGTATAACTTTAAGGGAATTATAATATGAAGATAATGTAAACGGATTAGAGTTATCCTTTTGATTAGGTAGAAAATAGATGATATATAGTGATAATATTAATGAGTAATATAATTAATAAATGTTCCCTCCTGATTTAGATGAATGTGCGTATTATATTAATACATTGTAGGGAAAATAGGTACTATATAATTTGGATTAGTTAGTCGGTTAGGTATAAAATAGTGTATAGTTAATGTGGTGAGTGTATATTAGTATAGGTATGAGAAATATTTTATTTATCAGGGACTTAGAATAGTAAAGCGCGGGTTTTTGGACTGGTGCAAAAAATGAACCTCCCGAATAGAATAAAGGAAATTAGAAGAATTAAGAGAAGGAATAAAATAATAAAAGTTAAATAATAAATTAAAATAACATTGTGAGAAAGAGAAATAAATACATATATAATTAATATAACCAAAGAAAAATAAATTACAGAAAAAAGAAAGAATAAATAAGTTTTACATAATAATTATAAAATAAAATATAGAATAAATGTGTTAAACATTGTCACCCGATTTGCTTCCTGCCCATCACCCCGACACCATACTGCTCGAGCGCGCCGCACCGCACCAGCAATCTTAGCAACGGGTGGTGGGAATTTGACAAAAGTGTAGTATTAGTTCAGGGTTTGTCTGTGCAAGAGTGGCTCGTGGTGTATCGGCTCCTTTTGTCTGACCGCCTTAGGAAACGGGTAATCTCGTCGTAAGATGTGACAGCCCTATAAATTCTCGGCGCGGACCGTAGAATAGCACTTAGTTTAAGGAGGGTTCCGTCGCCTCCCGGTCCCTTGAAAAGGTGTAGGGGTGGATTTTCTGAACCTGCGGCAAATGTGCTGGCCCTTCCATACAGAAAATGCCCGCTTAGAACGATGAAACTGGTATATACCCCGTTCTATATTCTGCCCTAATAGGGTGAACTCCAATTCGATAGTAGAGATGAGGTTGAAGTGACGTAGCGCCACTTATCTTTTATCTCTGGGGCATGAAGTACCAATACTGTGTAGTTCAAATTGTATTTTCTATAGTAAGATGAATACTCATTAGGTACTTTTTACACCCTCTTCTTTCCTATTGTAGCCAATGTAACGGTCAGTCCGTACTTCGACGCACCACCTCCAGTTATGGGGGAAAAGGGTGCGTTGAATGGAGTAGAGCGTTGGAAACACGCAATTACTATCCTAATTGAGGTCAAAGATAGGAAGCTGTAAACTAACCTTTATAGTAATTGTCGTTTATTAGAATGATAACTTGACATATTTAACCTTTCTGTTTCATTATAATGAGTATAACTCTCTACGGTTAGCATGACTCGAGTGATAATTGTTGACTAACTGCACCCACTGTAAAGCGATAGGTACTTCATGACCCATAATACCTTGGAAATATATGTAAACTAGTATCAATATATGTGAATATTTTGGAATATTAACTGTTCATTTCTTATGATGTAATACCTACGTATACATGAATGAATGACACACCTTTATATTCTTAAATGGGAAATTTATTGTAGAATATGCATACATAGAAATAAATATCAATCGTGGATAAAATGATAATGAAAAAAGCACTAACGAACCTTATAAGAATGTATTGGGGCAGGCTTCATGATCCTCTCTGCACTCCTTAAGCACATATAGGCAAAGAGGTCCAATTGATATTATCAGAGTACTAGAAAGATCTAATGTTACCATAAGGTAACCCTCATCTATAGTGCGAACTCATAACGCTACTGGGTACATATATAGGTAAAAACTAGTCAACAGTCATCAGGCTACCCATTAGGTGTTGATGCCATGTACTCTCAGCCAACTGAAAATTACCTACGAGAAGGTACCATGAACCGCAGTAACAAGACTTGTACTTGAACCCTAAGAATAGCTCTGACTGAAATTTTTGAGATATATAAAGGTTTTATTTATATATATATAAGTTATAATATCGGCGTTACTGATGAGGTTTAACTGGGTTGCTAAGCCCAACATAGTATTAGTGGTAAGGTGGCTAAGCCCCTAAAACCTTGTGTAATAATCGCCGTAGCAATAGGACAAAATTTGGGAGAGTGCATAGAATAGGTTTATAGGTAATTTAATTAGGACGGGTAAATAAGAATTGAGAGCTGAACGGAATTTGAGTTGATTCAAGGGTCTTATTTTTCAAATATTATTTATTTATTATGTTTAAATTTTATTTATTTATTACAAAAAAAAAATTTCAAACTTTTATTTAATTTATTTTAATTTGTTTAATAAACATTTTGTTTTTTTACTAAAAATTTTTATTTCTTTTTTTATGTTTTATAACTCGCTAAAAAAATTCTTATTTATTTATACTGAGACGTCTCAATATAAGCTAGCTAATAATATTCAGTATATATAGAAAACCATTCATAACACTATCCCCTCCACCTAATCCATGATCTTTTTGATCTATTTGATCTATTGATTTAATAAATATATATTTAAATTGTATTGAGTAAACAACACGAATATTTATTTTGAGTTTATTTTTTATTTTATTTGTTTTGGTAAAGTAATATAATTAATTACATAACAATTTATATTCTTATTTTATGGCCTATTACATTAAAAAATTTGTAATATATTACATCATCCAAAAGCAGCCATAAATCAGTAAATCAAACTCAACCCATCCTCCAATTTCACTCCTCCCACTCTCCCACTACCTCCTAATGATTCTTGCTTCTTATTATCTATGATATCTTATTGGATCTATATGTATTGTTTCAGGTCACATTTTCGAGTATCATTGTGGATTAAAACATAACATAATAATGTTCTTTATATTAATTATATATACTGTAATCATCAACGAATATGTGCTTACGTAACAAAGTTTCACATTTAAATTAAGCTTTAAAATTATGATTTTAATATTAAATAATTATATAATTATATATATTATATTATATTATATATTATTATATATATATATATAATTATACTATTATCATATATATTATTTATCTATATATATACATATTAATAATATTAATTTAATATATTAATAATATATAATATATATATATATATAATATATTATAATATATATATTATTAAATATATATATTAATATATTATATTAAGTTATATATATATATTATTATAATATGTATATATATATAAAATAATTAATAGATTAATATATATCAGGGTATGTCAATTAAATTCTCAAATGAAAATATTTTCTTAATTTATAATTATTATTATTTTAATTGGTTTATTAATTTATTTAATTGCTATTCCTGCTCTATAACTATAAAAAAGAAAAACCCTTCATCTCAATTTGGCTACTTTCGTTATTTCTCTGAATCATGAAGTTGTTAGGTAAGTTCAATGTATTTGTGATTTACAGGAGTTATTAAACGTCCTTCAGATCCCTTGCAATCTTTATTGACTTAGGAGGTTACTGTTCATTATAGGTGTTTAAACAACTTTGTGACAATAACTATCGTCTGGAAGGTCCTGTCGAGGAATTCTGATTCAAGATTTATCAAAGAATAAGTGATCGGTTATATATTTTAATATACACTTACTAGAAAGATAATAATTGAATACACTTTCCATAACTCAACTAGATAGGTTTATTTAATTTAAAATATTTCTCTTAAAATTTGATATAAGTAACCAGTACTGAAATTTAGCCAAATAAAGGAGTGTGTTTTAGCAGATTTGTCTTAATAGTACTAAATTTTTATTCATATAACAAAAATTATATCTCCTTTATAAAAATTTATAAGTTGTTCTCAGATTTTGAGAATAACAATAATAAATACAAATTCTTGGTGAATATAATACATAGAATATACTCACGTAGCATTAAGTTTTAATAAATTGTTATTATAATTAGGTTTAAGTTCTTAAATAAATGATTTAATTAACTTAGTTATATACACAGTTACACTAGTATCTTAGACCATACTCGATGGAACAATCGGCGTTTGGTAAGTAGTTTATATGAAATGACCTTGAAAACGTTCGTTCTATATTCAGTGTCTATTATAAGAATCTTTATTTTATATATATATATAATATATATATTATAATATTATAATATATATTAATATATATATATATATAATAATATAATTATATATATAATATATATATATATAATATATATATATAATATATAATATATTATATATTATATATTAATATTAATATTATATATAGATTATATATATATATATATAAATAATAATATATTATATTTATATATTATTAATAATTTAATATATATATATATTATATTATATAATATATATATATAGTTTATATAATATAATAATATATATTATATATATATATATATATTAGATAATGTATATATAATAAATATATTATATATATATATATATATATATATAATATATATTATTATAATGGAATTGTTATACACAGTGAGGGTTTATGTCATACCACCAGTAATTTTTATAGATAAATTACACAGGCATATTAATAATACTAAAAAAATATAATGAAAGAAATTAGTGAAAACCGAATAAATTGTCGCTTTAGGAAAAGATTACAGCTACTCTCTCTATAAAGATTGTTAAAAATTCACCCATAGACTTATTTCTAAATTATTTGATCTATATTCGTAATAGGTTAGGTCTCATTATTTTCAGGTACACTCTAAGTGATTACAGGTTTGATAATGAGTTTTATGGCTTAATATGGGTATACACAAAATTCTAATGTAGTAAATATTAAACAAATTAATTAATATACATATCACTTAATAGGATGGCCCTTAATAACGAGCACGTAGGTATTACCACTAATTTTTTTATATAAAATATATAAGAAAGTTCATATAAGAATGGTATGTAATAAGCTTGTTAGATAGATGATAATTTAATTTCCTTAATATAGATGAACTTGACCGATTTTGGTTCTATTCATTTAGTTCATTAATTATAACCACTCCAATTCATATTTAAAATACACTTGTTGATTTTCACTGACAATAATAAAATTTTTGGTTATTTTTATATAACAATATACTCAATGAGGTACGTATAGTATTATTATAACAACTTTGAGAGGCACTGTAACTTTTATTTTTTTATACTCTAAGTGATAGTATAGTCTAGACTCACGAATATTTACTAGTTTATCACCTATTCTATTTATTAATTTTTTTTAGAGTTAAATATATAGTCTTGCTTAAAATTTTCATTTTGTATCTTTATGCTGTATATATATATTATTTCTACATATGTAGAGATAGTGCTGGGGTACAAAATATATAAATTATCAATATATAAATAGATTATATATATATATTAATAAGGTAATATATATATAATATATAATTATATTATATATATTATTATATAATATTATATTAATAATATTATATATATTAGTATTATTAAAATAATATAATATAACTATATATATATTTATATATATATTAATATTATATATCTATTATTATATATTATTTAATTATTAATATATATATATATATATATATATTATATATATATTAATATATATTTAATATATAGATTTAATATTATATTATATATATATATTAATAGAGCGTTAAATTATGACGTAAGTTTTAATATATAGGTAAATCAGTAAAGTTGCTATTTAATTGTATTGTATATACAGATGACTTTATCTTCACATAAAATTAATATGTAATATAACTCTGTGTGCTTCTGAATCGCTCCTTCAAATTGGTGTGTGTTAAATTTGTTCGTGGCTCTCTTCTCTCATATAATTTAAAAACTTCGAATGGTTAGGTTTCACTTGACTGCTTATATTGGAAGATTTAATAGTGTGTATTATATTATAATACTATATATATAGTAATGTGTTACAGACGCTCGAATATATATAGTGATACTTTTTCAAATCTATATTTACTATATAGAATTATTTATAAAACGATTAATATATATTATATATATATTTATATACTATTTAAAATATTAGTTAACATGACTTATGAGATAGGCCATAGTTTTATGAGTATGACTCACGAATAAAATCACGTAATTTTATTCTCGTAGATTAAATTATTTAAATATTTTTTCCTATCATACTAATTGTATGTATCTGATAAATATAAAGTTAATATGTTTAATTATAGATTGTGATTTATAATACTTTAATCTAAAATTTGATTTTTAAAAGTGAATTTTGGGTTTTTGTAATAATGGGTATATAACTAATCACTACTGTTGTATTAATTATTAAAGGTATATTTCATACAAGATCTCTGTACAAAATCCTATATTTTCTACAGATATTATGGTATGTTTTTGTACCTTTATGTTTTACGACTCTAGTATTAGTATTTCTCTCAGTTTATTATATTTTTTTTTATTATTTAGTACTAAGTATATTAGATGATTAGTTATACATAATGAAATTTAATAATAGGTGACGTACCTTAAACTCAAATTATATTAAGTAACCCGTTATATTTATATAGATTCCGTCAGATTTTTTTTTTTTTTTAATATATTTGCCTTGTAATTAATAGTCCCAAATGGAATTATAGTATGGATAACTAGTACATGATTTTTCGTGATATAGTTTATAATATATATTTTATAAAATATTTTTTTAAGTAATATAAATTATTTTTTTTAAATAATAAATCTTTTCGGTAGTAATAACCCGGCTCACACTCTAGGTTGCATTAATTATACTTAAATATTATTCGGTTATTTTATTATTTTAATCAAAAAAAAAAAGTTAGTGTAATATAATATTCCTTCAATATAGTTTTATTTAGTGAGTGAAAATGTTATTTATTAAGGGGTGAGTTCGAGGCGTATGGGGAGACTAGGTATAGTGGAGTAACGATAATAGTCCCCCTACCATCGTTCCTCATCTTAATGAATAGTACCGAAGTAGTGACCTAGGTCCGATCTCATCTACTGTAATATCCTCCTATTATATGCGTTACTACCCGTCAATAGTGTGATGTTTCCGTGTAGTTTTTAAATTATGTAAAACCGATTGTTACTTGCCAGAATTGATTTTGAATTCTTAAAATCACTAACTAAAATTCACGTCTATCAGAAATATGTCCTATAATTTGACAATATACGATATGGTAAATTACATTATGTGTGCTTGTAAATATAATATTTAATTTAAATATCTTATTTCGAAGCCCATTTAAGTGGCTCTTTAGTGGTCCAGCCATACTTATATTTTCAATTGATGTTCTGGATTTCTCAAGATTTTATTTGGATTTTGTCATAAAAGTTTCATCGTTGAAGGGAATTGTTACAAAAGTTGTGTACCTAAACTGAGTTAACAATAGTTAAAGATAAGATATAAATTAGATAAATGGCTCTGCGAAGAGTGGTTCCTTCATAAAGAGTAACAAAACAAATCTCTTGAGGTAAGTACAGTTTCTATTTCCCGTGAAAAATCGGGTAGTTATAGTTGAATGGCGTTATATTTAAAATTATATACATTTTTTGGTAAATATTAAATATTATAATATCTTATAAAGAGACAATATATTGATACTTTAATATTAAGTTTAAAGAATGTAGATATCAGTTGAATATATTCAATTGTATTTATTATCTCCAATACAGAATATTATTGTTTGAGATAGTTAAGGTCATTATCGAAAAATATAATGATAGTTGGATTTAAATTATATATTAAGATGGTGTTAATTTGGATTTAAGGAAATAATTTAGCTAAGTGTATTCTGAAAAACGTGCATTTTAAGAAAGCAATAAAGAAGTTAGAGTTTGAAATTATATAATACGAAGAATCTTTTATTGGATTATTAAGTTATGTAATGCGTTAAGTTCAAAAAGTGAAATAGTTAGGTGTGAGTAAAGTTAATTTGAGTAGGTACAGTATGTGTATTATGAATATAAGTTAGGTTGCGTTAACGCAATCTGCTAGTAAAATATGGTGTCTTTATAAACGTAATATTAGTTGTAAAATAGGTTGATATGATGTTTGGGGTATTTTGGGTAAAGTAAACTGATAATATTTGGGTCAGTTGAGTTTTAGGTTATGTACGTAACATTTAGACATAAATAGGTAACTTTGTTGGATTTCTTTATATTGAATAATATATTTTAGAGTGAGTTATATCTGGGACGTGCAATTTATTTTATAAACAGGCTGATAAGAATATTAGAACAAGGTTGTACGTAATGATCGAAGACATAAATAAATGTTACTAGAAATTAGAGTATTATAGGTTTGGAAAGACGTTAGGTGAGAAGCAACTATGAAGTGTATAATATATAATATATGAATTAATTTAATTTAATTTTTTAATTATTTTAATATTATTATGATTATTTAATTATTATTATTATTATTTATAATTAATTATTATTATTATATTATTATTATATTATTTAATTATTATTTTATTATTATTTATTTTATTATTGTTATAATATATTTACTTGTAATATTTTGACTTAGTATATGATAGAGTGTTATGAGATAAGTTACGCTCTCTGTCACTCAAGTGTTGCTGTCAATCCATCCCTTCTACTGTTAGGTTGGTTGAGTTTGAGAGTATAATTAATATAATTTAATAGTATTTTATTATTTATTATATGATTATTTATTATTATTTAATTATTTATAATAATATTATTATATATTTTATTATTTTAATATATATTATATATTTATTTTAATTATTATTATTATTATTATTAATTATATTAATATTATATAATTATTAATTATATTATATTTAATATTTTAATTATTATTATTTATTTTATATTATTATATATTTAATTTAATATAATATAATAATTTAAATTATTATATTATATATTTAAATATTATTATTAAATTTTTGTCCGTTTATTAGGTTCGGATTCATTAGTACCTGAATTGAGTAGTATAGCCACTCATATATTTCGATTATTTAATAGTAATATAGTAATTGTTCGGAACTAAGGGTAGAGATTGATTATGTTAATAGATAATAGGAGTGGGAATTGAATATATATATGAGAGTAAGTGTTTATTATTGGTGGTAAAGAGATAAGTAGCGTGATACTCGTGTGAGAGGAAGTACAATGAAGTGGCAAACGCACTAGTAGCAGACCTGGTCAGATACCGGAGTTTGGAAACCTGGTGCGACTCTGTGTGTGGATGCCGGTGCAAAGAGCATGAGTGGTGAAATGGAAGTCCGAGAGTAGGGTTGATTGCGTGAAATGTGTGGAGTGAGGGGTGAAGGAGGTGTGAATATGCTGAGGTTGAAATGAAGAGTAGTAAGACAAGGCATCCGGTTGTCAATGGGATAGAGAGCTCGTTGGAATGGTAGGAGGTAGGATGAAACGAAAAGCACTCAGCTAAAGAGAGAATTGGAAGTGGTGCTAGAAAGGAGAGTGAGCGGACTACCTAATAATAAAGAGAAGGAGTCTCTCGGAGGGTTGTGGCGCGAAATAGTAAGCAGCGTCCTCTCCAGTAAAGAAGACTGCGGAAGAAGGGCAAGGTAGCCAGTGTATGGCCAGCGTCGTGCGTTAGATAATAAGTAGGAGCGGAAGATAAATTTGTGTAGTGATAGACCAAGCCCGGGAGGTCAAATTGTTCTGAGAACACAAGTAACAATTAAAAAAAAATAAAAGAAGAAATTGAGAGGGGGTTGGCCGGTGTGAGAGATTAAGGTGATAGCGAGTCCGCTTATTACGACCGAAGAGAAATCTGGAGTGAGGTATGGTCGTGTTGTGAGCAAGCTCACTACTATTCACGTAGGAGCAGTTGACGAAAGAGTGGTTGCGGGGGAGGTATCTATCTAGTCTCGAGTGAGACTTTCAATTGAGATTGAGTGGGTTGGGGGAAGGGAGGAAGATTTGAAGAGGTTGAGGGGTGGTCGGAGGTGTGATGAGGATGTCCGTGCACTAACTGTAGGGAGGGGGAGGATTGAATGACCAGTAAAGTAAAAGTTACGGGTATGGTAAATGTTTTGTGGGCCTTTTTAATGTGTGATCTCTATAAAGGTAAGTATATAGGGTGAGTAGATCTAGTCAAGATATTGTGGTTGGAGAATGTTGAGAATGGAATGTTGCCAGAAGGGAGTTATATCTGGTGTGTTGAGCAATTGTACTGATAATATAAAGGTTAATAAAATACTATTATATGATTATGGCCCTAATTGTGAGATCGGGTATGGTACCCATAGTCTTGGAGTGTGGTGTAGAGTAGGGTTGTTTGGTTCCCCTGAATAATAATTCAAATGTGGGTGAATAATTAGGGTATTTATTGGATGGGATACTTCCTTATCCTAAAATGAAGGATGTATACATTTGAAATATAGTATTATAGTGAGTAATAAGTGGTGTAATTGTATAGAGTATAGGAGATAGAGAATTAGTATGGACTATTGAGGATGTGTAGAGTGAACGGAGTTTACGGGTGAGCCGCTAAGGCCCACATGGAGGTGTGAGTTATCCAGTATATGTCTATAGCATAGTGTGATGGAATTATTTAAGGAGTAGAGGAAGTGTTTGAGTTGTTGGGCCCTGATATTTGTCTACCGTAAAAACCCCTGTTTAGGATGACGTGAACCGAACTTGGCAGCTTGGTCGAGAAGTGAGATACCACATCAAGTGCTTGATCCATAGGGTGTTTTGTTGGGATTCCTAGCAGACAGGCTATTTTAGTGTAGTGACGTCGTGTGTTTAAAGCGTGGGTTCAAGGGGTGGGTTCTCAGTGTGTGGCAGAGACCAGGGTGTTGGGTAGGAATAAATAGGTGCAGAGAGCATATATAGGGTGTGGGAATCTACAAGAGACTAGAATATATAAGGTAAGGTAGTTTAGGGAGCACATATAATACAAATTTATGTTCTCGTTGAGTGCCAGAAATAAGAGCATTATGTTTTTGTGTTGTTGTGCGAGAAAGATAGTATAGGAAGAAGATCGATGTGTTGTGTTAGTTTTTCAGGTCGTGCTCGGGATGGATGTTGTGAGTAAATGATTAAAAAGAAGTAAGAGGTCAGACTAAAGACTGATATCGTGAAGAATTATATTGATGAAAGAATTTGTTGCGACCACGTGTGGCTATCTTATTTTTCTAATTAATATGTAGGTATTTAAGTTGTGTGTGAGCAAAGACAGGTAATGGGTTTAGAAGGAGTGGAGGTATTGGTGTTGTGGGCTCTCGGTTATTTCGTAATTTTTTTGATCGATTTGGGTGGGAAACTGTTTGAGAATAGTGTGTTGTATAGTTGTGTAGCTCAGTAGATTTTCAGTGAGCTTTTACATTGTGCTATGATGTCGGAGTAGCTGGAGCTATACTTTTAGCACTATATTGTGGCTCCGAGAGACGCGACAGTATATTCCGAATGGTGTATATTTTTGTGGGAACTGTGTGTCGATTTGGGTTGCTGTGGAGCTCTGGGAGCGTGTAACTAATATTGTTGAGGCTGGAAGCGTCGTCATTATAATATACATAGAGATTTCTAAGGTGTATAGGAGGTATAGTGTTAAATTTATGTGAGTTCATGCCGCAACAGACATTGTCGAAATATTGTGTTTGTTGGGGGAGTGTGTGGAGGCTAGTGTCCGCAATGTTTTGTGAGAGGCTCTGGGGGCTTTAAGATTTTGGGGAGCCTCATAGTGTGTGAAGCTACTATAGTTTTGAATATTGGTGGAGCTTTTATATTGTCTTGTGCGTGAGGTTAGCACACGTTATATTTTTGATTTTTTTAGGTTTTGTATGTGGAATTTATTGAGGCTCTTAGAACTATTTATTTAAAGTCATTTAATTGAGTGTTATTGTGCTGTGAATTGAATTTTTATGGAATTGTGAGTAGGAGAAGAGTTAACCTGAGACATTTTTGAATTTGAGAGCCTATATGAATGGAATGCAGGCTGTGGAGCGTTATATTGTATTTTATTTATTTGATTTTTTTGTGTAGTAATATTGAGCAACTTCAAAATTTACACTTGTTAAACAGATAACCGATTTCAAATTTTATTTCAGATTTGGAAAGTGGTACCCAACTGATTATTTTTTGATATTTTTCGTGCTTGGAATTGTTTCTCAGCCCTTGTTTTGTTTTTTGCTCTTAACGTGAGTGTTGTGTGGGTGGAAGGTGGGGGGTTGATGCCAAGAGTTCGTCGGGTATAGAAGTTTCGGATATATGGTTTTGAGGTGAGATCGAATGGACAGTGTGGAGAGCGGGTATATCTGCTGGGTTGATTTTTTAGCCAGATAAGCGGTAGAGTAATGATACATTAGTGCGAATTTACAATTTAGTTGGTGGGGGTGAGGAGAGATGTGATTGAGGAATGGTCTGTGGGTTGAGTTGATATACGAGACAGCCGCCAGAACAGCACTAGAAGAAGAGAGAAATGTTATTTTTTTGATAAATTTTTTTTTGGTTCTCTGGGTAGTCAATGTTTATAAAGTTACTATGTATAAATTGATAATAGAGTGAACAAGAGAGAGCAAAGGTTTGTATAGGGTGAGTTGGGGTGACGTGATGAGGATGTGAGTAGAAGATGAGTGTAGAGAAGGGGACAGGAGAGGGAGAGAGGGTACACAGCAATGGATATGCTCACTTGAAGAATTTCAGAATGTGATATTGAATAAAGAGATGCTGGAGAAGGGGGAGAGGGTAAGCGAAAAGGTGACAGAAGATTTAGATGTGGGGGATTGGGTGAAGTAACGCGAAGTGAAGGTAAAATAAAGTGTGTGGGTGGAGTTGGTGGAGGAGGTGGGTGGGGCGAGGGATGAGGGGGAGGGGAGGTAAGTTTGGAGGGGAGTGAGAGTATTTTGGGCGTTGTGACGTACCGCAGCGTACCCCTGCCAGCGGGCGCAAAAGTTTAAGTCATGTGGTTGAAAATTCAACTAAAGAAGAGTGGAATAAACCTTGTATTTATAGTAATTTAAAGCTAAACATAATTGTTGACGTATACATAGTACTCAGGTATACTCAAGCAACAGTATATGATGACATAAAATAAAAGATGAGTCAATGTAGACATTCCGTGAGAAAGATATAGGAGATAATAGGTAAGATAAAACCAAAAGTGGTACAGTATGCACTGAGGTATAGGAAAGAAGAGAATTATGATAGATATTATATATATATAGAAGAAATATACTCGTTAATGATGACATTTTTAGGGAAACAGAAAAAACTGAAAGTGATATAGGTTGTAGTGTGAAGAGGAGGAGGAACAAAAGAAGAAGACATGTAATAAGTAAAAGTAATACAGTAGATGATGGTTTCGGTGACCAGAAGTAAATATTAGTCTGAAGGTGATACAGTGTGAGTTAGATAATGGTGGTAATTATGTGGAAGTTAAAAGAGTATATTAAGGTACTTATTAGAACTAGAAGTAATAATCGTGGTATGGAACCCAGGATGGCTCAGTAATAGAGTTTGTGTACTCATCATCTTAGCTGTAGACATGAACTTTATATTTGGTAATAAGGTGTATATCCAACTTTATACTCGAGAATAGCATATAGTCTATAAACAGGAGATATAGCTCGGTAGATAAATCTCCTTTAAGTATGGTTACTCGGACTGATAGAACAAAAGGTACAGACCTGTGCTCTCGATGACGCTTATCTAGGATTAGAAGGTATCATTCCTCCGAGATAGGTAAGTGTGCTAAAAGGGTATGTAATACACCTTGTAAATATGTGTATAAAGAAATCGTGATGTCTATGTCATGTTTGTATCGTATCCCTTTGAGGAGCGTTTCTTGACCTGAGCCCTTGGTATGGCCAATAGACCCTAAGAAAACAAATTATATATATAATATTATATATATTAAGTAATTCTAGAGCGAAAGTGAAGTATGTAACCATCGAATCAAAATTGAAAATGCTGGTTTTCAAGCTGCATGGGATCAAAAATATATTAATACTAGTGATATACAAATTTAAGGTGATGGATCTTCTAGAAGGAATATAATTCTGGAAGATGGAGAGTAAGTGAAATAAAAATGAAAAAGATCGCCTAGAGTTTTAGACTACTGTACGTCAATATGCAGAAACAACATATGAGGCAGCAACAGAAGAGGTATCAGAGGTAGATTCATTGGGTTTCCATAAAGAAGCATGTGTTCGTGAACTGCGTTGGCCTCTAAATAAAAGTGGCCAGAGGTTTAAGTTACGGATTAGGGACGCTGAGAATGGAGAAGTGATGAATGATAATCAGGTGGATAGGATTAATTGGTTTAATCGGGCCCCAAGAAGTTAATAGTGAATGGTAAGTGTACAATCTCGTGAACCAGTAAGTTGAATTGCAATATTCCTAAATTAATGTGGCAGCCATCCATAATACAAGTGGAAGGCTAACCAGCAGGAGGACGTTATGATCAGGACCAGGTCCGTTATGGGAGACCGGCACCACAACGGAACGATGGACCAAGGTGGAGGTATATATAAGTAGTAAAGAAGTGTATAGAACATAATGATGGGCAAAGAATAAGTGCTACATCTCATTGTGACAAGGTGTGATCACTTAAAAAGATACTAGTTGAGAGGTTATCAGAGTATATATAGGTTGATTGTACCTATGAGATATGCTAAGGCTCAGTATGGAGCATATAATGCTTATGGATTGTGGAGCAAGGTGGTTAGTAGGTAACGGGTTTCAGCGTCGAATGACAATGGCGGAGCAAGAACAAGGTGTGATGTTACCAAGAACTTGTAGGAAAATTGTGAATAATAGATATGACAGTACGCTTCTAATAAATTTGTATTGAGGTTGTGTAGACCAATTGGGAATAGCAATTGTCCATATTTCAAGTGATAGCATTATGAAATACGTAGTTGGATAAGAAGATTATACATAATCCCACCAGGTTCGGGAATTCGATTACCTGCCCGCCGTGTGTGTGAATACGCAATAGTAACGGAAGAACCGATCTAATTCTCCATTGTACAATACTTGATTGTGTCCCCTCAGTCATAAGCTTTCTCTCGCGGTTAGTACAGGTGGGTGAGGAAAGCAAAGGGATATATAGCCGAATCCACTGATCGCTGTCGAAGATCTTTTGTTGTATGGTGTACCAACGTGAAAAGACGCTTGACAATACGTCTGTTCTCTCACTAATTGATCTACCTACATTTCAGAGTAAATAATATTTTTTAAATTTATTTCTTGAACGTTCTGGCAAACATAGATGATGAAATAAATTCGAGTACATAAGCGTCAAGTATCAATATTAAGTGATTAGTATCAGCTTCTTAGTATCTGTTAGTGTACGTCATCTCTCGATGGTGTATTCGCACATATGACTAGTGGTTAGGAATATTAATCATGACGCATTTTGTCACCGGAGAATTTATGAAGACACGACCAAAGAAAGTACTTTATTAATACATCTGCTAAATGTGCGAGGCTTGTAAGATATATTATTATATATATATTATATGATATATATAATATATATATATATATATATATATATTATATAATATATGTATAATATATGATTTATATATATATATATTATATATGATAGATCTTATAATCGCAAATGCGGAGCAACCGCACATATTTTGAACAAAAAAAAAAAATAAAAAACCGTTTTTTGTTGTCACTGGTCTACACAACCGCAACTGCAACCGCGGTTGTTACTGGTCAACTGAGGTTGCCAGGAAGTTATCTTTTTAAAATTCCTATCTTATGCTATCAAAACTCTTCATTATATGAAAAACAAGAATTCGGTTTGTCCTTACTCCTAAAATACTTCTACTAAGATAAGGCAACTTTTAGATAATACTACTTGAAAAATGTATTACCCTATTGAAGATATTTGTGGAGATTGCTAAAAAGTTAAGCTTTCATTCGTCCTCTATACCACAAGTAAAAACTCCTCACCAGACCTCGGATTTCGAGGATGAAAGAATTAAATCGGCTGTAGAAACGATAAATTCGAATTAGCTGGAAGATTTGATAATTTGGAAACAAATTTCTTGTATTCCATCGCAAAGTATCTAAATCCTCGATATGAAGGAAATTTTTTACAACTTATGTTTTGGAAATAGCAGAACAATGTAAAGAACTTTCTTCAGAATGTGGAAAAGATATATAAAAGAATTAAAACTAGAAGAAATAAAGCAACCTTCACATCCAATAACCAAAAACTGTTTAAGCCATGAATGCTCGTTTAACATAAAGTAGTGATGATTATACAGAAATAGAGCTTAATGAAAGTGTTTTAGATTAAATTTCAAAATATCAAAAAGAAAAAGGATCGATTCCGAAGATGATCCTCTAATGTGGTGAAGAATGAACGAAGATAACTTCAAAGAGTTGAAGATGATGGCTAAAAGATTTGTCATGCCCATCTCGTAGTATACGAAGCGAACAACTTTTCATCGGTTCTGGATTAATTTATGACGAGAAAAGAATGAGATTATCAGGAGAAAATGCAGAAACTTGTTATTCCTTAAATCTAACTTGCCGCTTCTAAAATTCAATTACAATCCCGAATAACTACAAGAAGCACCTTTAGTAGGATACTTTCCAGTTTCCATAGGGCGGAGGATGGGAAAATAGATGGTATTGTGCATGGGTCCTTGTTCCGCACCCTGGTAACTCTCGTAAACACAGGCTTAATTGCACTTTAAACGACCAGAAATTTTCAATAACAACATAATGATAGTTTAATAATAATTTAATAATAATTTAATTGTAATTATAATAATTTAATTATAATTAATAATAATTATAATAATTTAATTATAATTTAATAATAATTATAATAATTTGAATTATAATTTAATTATAATAATTTAATAACAATTATAATAATTTAATAATAATAATTTAATTATAATAATTTAATAATAATAATTTTATAATAATTTAATAATAATAATTTAATAATAATAATAATAAATTTAATAATAATAATTTAATATCTTAATAGTAATAAATTTAATAATAATAATATTTTAATAATTATTCAATAATAATAATGATAATAATGATAATAATGATAATAATGATAATAATGATAATAATGATAATAATAATAATAATAATTATTATATAATAATAATAATTTAATAATTTAATATTACTTAATAATTTACTAGTAAAAATAAATAATTTTTAAAATTTACTCAACATTTCATATAATTAGTTTACTCGAAATTTAAAAAAATAATAATTTAATAATAATTTTAGATAATAATTAAATAATTTAATAATTTATTTACAATTTAATTAATAATAATTTAAAAAAAATAATAAATAATATTAATTTAATAATAATAATTTAATAATAACTTAATAATAACTTACTATTCTTAATAATAATAATTTAATAATAATAATTATTTAATAATAATAATAATAATTTAATAATAATAATAATAATAATTTAATAATAATAATAATAATAATAATAATAATAATAATTTAATAATAATAATTATAATTTAATAATAATAATAATAATTTAATAATAATAATGCATTTTTCATTGTTATTGTCATTAGTCATGATAATAATGATAATAATGATAATAATGATAATAATATTATATATTATATATTATATAATAATAATAATTTAATAATTTAATTTAATTAATAATTTAATAATAATAATAAAAATAATTTTTAAAATTTACTAATAATTTAATATAATAATTTAAATAATAATTTAGAAATAATAATTTAATAATAATTTAATAATAATAATTAATAATTTAATATTTAGTAAGAATTTAGTAATAATAATTTAAAAATAATAACAATTTAATATTAATTTAATAATAATAATTTAATAATAACTTAATAATAACTTACTATTCTTAATAATAATAATTTAATAATAATAATTATTTAATAATAATAATAATAATTTAATAATAATAATAATGAATTAATAATAATAATAATAATTTAATAATAATAATAATAATAATAATAATAATAATTTAATAATAATAATTATAATTTAATAATAATAATAATAATTTAATAATAATAATGCATTTTTCATTGTTATTGTCATTAGTAGTAAACAAAGCAGTAGTTTAATTTGGTTTTGTTGTACAATCGCAACCGCGGATGTTGAAAAACTTAGGAACCGCAAAAAGACCGCAACCGCGATTATCCAGAAATTCAGTTTCGCTCCATCATTAATATATATATATATATATATATATATATATATATATATATATATATATATATTTTATTATAATATACATATATTATATATATATATATTATAATATATATATATATATATATATATATATATATATATATATATATATATATATATATTGCTTTTCTGAATTTGAAAGCTATGGAATCTTTAGTGTAAGTTTGAATTTATGTAATATAATTTTTAATAACAAAGATAGTGAGATATTTTAAATTTGTGCATATTTTTTTTTTCGTAGGTTGGTACAGGGGGAAAATAGCCATGAAATTCGGAATCCCACGATTGTGGAGAGCCGACTGACCACTCCAGTAATTGCTTTAGCACAAGTTCCTGCTTTCATATTAATTTTTTTTTTTTTTTTGTTTTTTTTTTTGTTGTTTTATTTTTTGTTTGGATTTTTTTTTGTGTTTTTTTTTTTTTTGTTTTTTTTTTTTTTTTTTTTTTTTTTTTTTTTTTTTGGTTTTGTTTGTTTTTTTTTTTTTTTATTTTTTTTTTTGACCACTCCAGTAATTGCTTTAGCACAAGTTCCTGCTTTCATATTTCCCGACCTTCCGTCATCTATTGCCCACTTGCTACTCTCTCCTAAGCTCCCTATACCCATTTTTCCAAAGGGAAGATGCCATCTTCAGAAGAAG
>JABUQX010013438.1:37500-42500 GCA_015478945.1 Trachelipus rathkii
GCATATGAGCACAGACGCAGGCTTTAAAGTGAGGAGATTAAATTCAGTAGGAAATACGGAAGATGGAAGAGAATTCCACAAAACAGAGGTGGTGGGAAAGAAGGAAGCACCACAGCAAACTAGCCTGGAGTTACCAATGTCAATCACAATACTCGTGCGCAGGATACATGTCACCTATTGTGTACGAGGGTACCGTTAAAGGTGGTGGTACGCGAGTGATAAGTTCCCTCGAGCACTTGCCGCTGCGGTACCTATAGGATAGAGATAAAGCACCAACATCGCCTCGCAAAGATAGAGGGTCAAGTGAACTGGAAAGTACAGAACAGTTTATAAGCCTTTTTGCCGTTGACTCGACCCTGTCCAAAAGCCGGGTGAAAACCAGAGCCCCCGCAGATATGAGAGCAGTACTCCATACATTGGGCGTTGATGAGACTTTGTATAGCGGAGGCAACTGAGAAAGGGAAAGTTCAGTCTAACTAGAACTTTCAAGTTCTTTAAGGCCGCCCTAGCAATCGTTTTGTGATGTGAGGGTTTCCAAGACATTTTTTTTTGTTCATGTTAAGGCCAAGGATGTTGTCTATAATGTCACAGGAGAGACGAAGAAGCGACGAAAGAGGCAGGAAAGTTAGAAGGTATTTTGGAAAATAAGATTTGTAAAAGTTTGGGTTTTTAAAGAATTGAATTTCACAAAGTTATTTCTATCCATCACCGAGAATAAAATCGGAAGATTAAGACGAGAGGGCAATTCCAGAAGTAAAAGTTTGAGTAGCAAATTAATATGAGTTAAAGAAATGAAGGGTCAGTCTCGGGAATACAGGAGTGGATAGAGTTTAGAGGTGCAGGCTGAGAAGATGCATATAAATGAAAAGTAGGAGATAAAACAGAACTGGAGGAACACCACTATTGACGAAAAGAAGTCGCCCACATCACTAACGACAGCGCGATATTGAGCGATTTGTAAGAAAGCTAGATATAAGTAAGCAAAGAGGAGGAGGATACCCAAAGGAGGGGAGCTTGGAGAGCAGTGACGCGTGCCAATGCTCGGTCAAATGCTTTGGATATGTCAGCGCACCACACAAGTCTCCCGTAGTTCCTAAGAGCGAAAAACCAAAAATCGGTTAGATAGGAATGTAAATCGCCAGTAGACTTCGTGCAGCGAGAGCCGTACTGGCGATCGAGTGGTTTGCAGCATGATCTAAGAAGTGAGTTGAGAATGGTTTCAAAGATCTTAGAATAGAATACAAGGGAGAGCTACAGGGCGATAGTTTTAGAAAGATCAGAGCGGCTTCCTTTTTTTCGGAATAGGTTGGAAACATGTGAGAGCTTCCAAAACTGAGGGAGGAAAAGTGCTAGTAAAATTGAAGACATATAAGAATATAGTTGAGCGAGGGGCCGAAGAGATTAGCCTTTTCAGTTGGAGAATTAGCAACACAATGATCAGATCGAATAAGAGGAGAAAGGCAGATTTACAGAGTTGCTAGAGCATAAAGATTTGTCGTAATGGGGTGAGAACAAGGAGGTTATCGCACATTTTCCTTTGATGAAAGCGCAGCTTTTTGCTTGTCGAAGAGTATCCCTGCAACGATTTCTAGCTGAATGAAAATTAGCGAGTGATAGGAGAACGAGAATTTTTCCACACCCGATAGGCACTGTCTCTAGCAGGGATGGCAATTTTGGGTTTTGGGATTTTTTTTTTTTTGACCTTTTTTTTTAAAAAAATCATTTGTGATTTTTTTGATTTTTTTTGATATTTTTGATTTTTTGGATTCGTAACGTCACGCGAAATATAATTTGCAAGTTACAAATTATATATTGCGTGACGTTACGAATCTGAAAAAATAGAAGAAAATAAAAAAAATCAAAAAAATCACATTGATTTTTTTAAAAAAAATCAAAAAAATCACCAAAATTGCCATCCCTGGTCTCTAGCCTGAATGGCCAGAGAATAAGCACGATCGAACCATGGATTATGAGGAAAGAAAGATTTAGTTGAAGAAGTAAATGATGAGGAAGAAAAAATTTAGCTGAAGAAGGAATGAACCTGCTCATCCCATCAACGATTACAGCTCCCTCCTTATCTTTTAAATCTTTATACATCCATCATTATTCCTTATTGATGTAGCCAATTTTGCTATCATCTGCAAACTTGGAAACCTTACATTTAAGTCCCTGGTCTAAATATTTTATACATGTATGAGGAACAGCCACTTGACCTAAGAAATCGTTACGGACCACAAACATGTCTCCTCATTTCCATTAATAAATACTTTTCATTTTCATTGATTAACTATTATTATTATTATTATTATTATTATTATTATTATTATTATAATATTTATATATATATATATAATATATATTATATTATATATATATAATATATATCAGTATATATATATAATATATATATATATATATATAATATATAAAGAAAGATACATAAACATTTTTTAATTTTATTAATTAATATACTTAATATTATTTTCTAAGTTATTAATTTTATTCTATTATTCTATTATTTGATTATTTTATTTATTATTTATTTATTATTTATTATTTATTATTTATTATTTATTATTTATTATTTATTATTTATTATTTATTATTTATTATCTTTATTTTTTTTATTATTTATTATTTACTATTTACTATTTACTATTTATCTATTTATTATTTATTATTTATTATTTTATTATTTAATTATTTATTATTTATATTACTTTTTTATTATTTATTAGTTTATTATTTATTATTTATTATTTATTATTTATATTTATTATTTATTATTTATTAATTTTTGTTTATCCTATATTATTTATTATTTCATTATTTATTAATTTATTAATTTAACTAATTCTATTCTTATTCATTATTTTTTATTTATTAGTTCATTACTTATATTTATTACTTAATATTTTTATTTATTACCGTTATTTTATATTTATTATTGTTTATTTTATTCTATATTATTTCATTATTCTTATTTATTATTTATTATGTTTTATTTATTATTTATTATTTATTATTTATTAATTATTATTTATTATTTATTATTTATTATTTATTATTTATTATTTATTATTTATTATTTATTTTTAATTATTTTATTTAATTTATTATTTATTATTTTATTATTTATTATTTATTATTTATTATTTATTATTTATTATTTATTATTTTATTATTTATTATTATTATTTATTATTTATTATTTTATTATATTTAATTATTTTATTATTTATTATTTATTATTTATTATTTATGTTATTTATTATTTATTTTTTATTATTTAATTATTTATTTATTTATTATTCTATTATTTATTTAATTTATTATTTATTATTTATTATTTTATTATTTATTATTTATTATTTTATTATTTATTTATTTATTATTTATTATTTATTATTTATTATTTATTATTTTAATTATTTATTATTTATTATGTTATTATTTATTATTTATATTTTATTTATTATTTATTATTTATTAATTTTATTATTTATTATTTATTATTTATTATTTATTATTTATTATTTATTATTTATTATTTTATTATTTATTATTTATTAATTTATTATTTTTATTTATGAATGGTAATTTTTTTTTTTTTTTATTTTTTATTTATTATTTTTTAATTTTTATTTATTTATTATTTCTTTATTATTATTATTTTCTTATTTATTATTTCTTATTTATTATTTATTATTTATTATTTATTTTTATTATTTATTATTTATTATTTATTATTTATTATTTATTATTTTTTTTTTAATTATTTATTATTTATTATTTATTATTTTATTATTTATTATTTATTATTTATTATTTATTATTTATTATTTATTATTATTATTTATTATTTATTATTTATTATTTATTATTTAATTATTTATTATTTATTATTTATTATTTTATTATTAATTATTTTTATTTATTCTTTATTATTTATTATTTATTATTTATGAGATGTTATTATTTATTTTTATTATTTATATTGTGATATCCTGCTTATTATTTATTCATATTTTTATTTTTATTAATACTTTTAATTAAGGAATTATAAATAAAATTTATATTATTTATTTATTATTATTATTATTAATTTATTATTATTTATTATTATTTATTATTATTATTATTATTATTATTATTATTATTATTATTATTCTTATTATTATTATTATATTATTATTATTATTATTATTAATATTATTATTATTATTATTATTATTATTATAATTATTATTATTATTATTATATTATTATTATTATTATTATTATTAATTATTATTATTATTATTATTATTATTATTATTATTATTATTATTATTATTATTATTATTATTATTATTATTATTATTATTAATTATTATTATTATTATTATTATTATTATTTTTTATTATTATTATTATTATATTATTATTATTATTATTTTATTATTATTATTATTATTATTATTATTATTATTATATTATTATTATTATTATTATTATTATTATTATTATTATTATTAATTATATTATTATTATTATATTATTATTATTTTATTATTATTATTATTATTTTAACTATTTTTAATATTATTTTAATTATTAATTTTAATTATTATTATTATTATTTTTTTTATTATTATTATTATTATTATTATTATTATTATTATTATTATTATTATTATTATTATTATTATTATTATTATTATTATTATTATATTATTATTATTATTATTATATTATTATTATTATTATTATTTTATTATTATTATTATTATTATTATTATTATTATTAATTATTATTATTATTATTATTATTATTATTATTATTATTATTATTATTATTATTATTATTTTTATTATTATTATTATTATTATTATTTTTATTATTATTAGTTTTAATTATTATTATTATTATTATTAATTATTATTATTATTATTATTATTATTATATATTATTATTATTATTATTATTCATTATTATTATTATTATTATTATTATTATA
>JABUQX010013438.1:47500-65000 GCA_015478945.1 Trachelipus rathkii
CCCATATACTCAGCAACATCTACATGGAACTCATTGAACACTATTACATCCTTCAACATCAACTTTCTGGTTGTGTGTGGCTCAGATACGTAAATGATGTATTTGCAGCAGTCCCACATGCAACCAACCCCGACAACATTTTAAATTTCATTAACACTATACACGCAGATATGCCATATACTATGGAAACATCAAACAAATACACCATCCCTTTTCTAGACACTGGTAACAACCGATCATACTGCAAAACCCTCATTCAGTCTATAGAAAACCCACATACATACATTGGTACTCCGCACACACACGAAACACAAAACTGCCACTCTCTCATCCCTATACCTACGAGCCTTCAAAATCTGTTCTCCGGTACATTTAAATAAACACAATTTTTAAAAAGCATTTTTCAAAAACTCAAATATCCCTCCAATATTATAACTACAAATAAAAAAGCAAAGAAAATATCAAGCACACACAACCCAACCAAATTCAAAAAAACATACATACCTATACCACATATAAACTAACATAAAAGAATCTCATACCAAGACCTACACAGTTAATCCCATCTAATAATACTTATAAAAAATATTCACCCCCAGAACAAATCAACAACCCTGTTTATATAGAAATTCATGCACCCATTGCAAACAAGCAATATTTTGGAAAACAATAGACGTCAACCGTAGAAAATATCAGCATAAACACGACTTAGACATACACCAAGAAAACTTCGCTCTCACACAACATAGACTAACACTCAACCATCATATCAATATAAATAACATGCAGAACATTAGGAAATATTCAAGACCAATAAAAAAGAGGACTACACAACCAGATTTACCCACCTAAAGGCCTTTAGAGCAGACTAGTAGATGCAATGCAAAATAACTGCATGGAATTGTCTCCATTCTATAGTAGCCAGTTAGAAAACCAACCAAACTAATAAGGAAATGAACTTCACAGAAAATCAATACTTCCTCCATTCACTGTTCTGACTAGAAGAAGGCCAAAAATATGTGAAGAGCTTGTCCCTGTTAATTTTATCAGTTTTATATGCTTTAGTAAAGTGTTTTTAATGTTTATAATTCTACCTAGTTAGCAACTAAGGGTCTTTAAATAGTATATATATATATATATATATATATATATATATATATAATATATATATATATTGTATATATTTTATATATATTATATATTTATATATTAATGAATATAATATCATTCGATATACATATTGTATGCATGCATAGAACATTACACGTGCAAATACTTGTTTTAAGAAGAAATACTTATCTTTTTTTTACAATTCCTTTTTAAGGTCTCCTTCCATGTCAGATCAAAGAAGATTTTCATATGATTCTGGGATGTATAGCAACGGGAATCCTGTTACGGTCTGTTAATGTATTTACACTGTCTAGTTACTCAAAATATATTGAAAAAAAAGTGAAACGCAGGTCTTCAAAGACTTTTAAGCTCTTGTCAGAATTTTATAACTGCGCGGTGCTTAATTTTGACTGATTAGAAAATTTTAACTTTACTTTGTTTAATTAACTTTTTTTAACAATTTATGAAAATTCTTTTAAATTATAGTTATTTTGGAACGACGTTTTCAAATTATTTAAAATGCTCATATAATTTTTATTCGTTTAAGAGATTTGATAGCAGATTACTGAAAATGAAACTTAGGGAATCGTCGATAATTTCACAATATAAATTTACAATTTTTAGGTTGTCCGTGGAAACTCTCCTTCAGTTATAGAATGTTCCATCGAAGATACAAGGAGGAGGAAAGGACTAAGCACTACAATGATCTTAGTATTAATTATTCTTCTAGTATTAGGAATTATTGGCATTTTAGGAGTTATAGCATCTAAAAGTAAGTTTTATTAGATAAAAATTGTGGCAATGCGACTTGCATTCAAATAATTTTATCATAAATCGGTGATACATAAATATAGATGGTTAGAAATTGGTTTAGGGTAGTTGTACTGAAGTGTTGAACCAGGAATAACTAAGCTAATATATTTTCAGTTCTTCCCAAACCGAATTCTTATTGCTTAGGAGAACACTTCTGCATTATGTTAAGATATTCACAAAGATATGTAATAGTACAGACATAAATATATTACTTTTTTAATATAATATATATATATATATAATATAGTATATAATATATATATATTAATATAGTATTAATTTAATATAATATATATTATTATAATAAAAATATTATATATATAAATATTGTATACTTGTCATGATATATATAATATATTATAAATATAGTTTGTTAAATATTTAATTAGTTAATATATAATGTATGTTGAAGTATTGATTTTGTTATTTGTGTTTTAGTTAAATTTGAGTTTTAGTTGAATCATTATTTACTATAACAAAACACAAGATAAAAAGTTCATAGTATATATAATCTACTAAGGTTAAGCTATTTACACAAATTTATCTGGGGGGGTCTCTGGTAGATTATTATAATAGCCCACCGGTGATACAATGAATATACACTAATTATATAGTATATATAATCCAGAATAAGATTATATTAAAAGTAGAAATATTGAAAAATCATTATAACCATCGCTGAGTAAAAATTAAATTAATGGTTAAATGCATATTATATAGTATTCTATGTATAATTATTCTAAAAATATGTTAATTTTTATTATTTCTCATAGAGTGAGAAATTTACATGAACTATTATTCAAGATATATCTTTTGGGTCTTTTTTTTTAATTAAGAGAGAAAATGGTCGGTAAATCTCCTATTGAGAATATAATATATAAGAAAAAAATGTATTCATCCGCAAAAGAAAGATATAGAATGTATGAATAGAATTATTTTTTATTATCTCTACTGGTATGTTCTTATGAATCTATTTGTAATTTCTAATTTGAAATTGATAATTTATGTTATCAGTTCGAGTTGAACAATGAGCTTAATTTAGAGGTAATATGAGGGAGGAGGTAATTGGTTTCCCATCCTCTATGAGTGGGGCCTAATCACACTTAATTGAATTCTTATTCAACAGATGAAATCCTTACCCTTTATGAGCATTTTTTCTAATCCTTAGTTATAAAAGAATAAAGGATGAAAAAAAAAAAGACACTATTTATTTCTCCTTTTAATTCTCCTATTATAACTTGTCCGGCTTCTAGGGTCTCTTGAAACATCTACAATATAAATCTATCGTAGTGGGTTTGAATATGATCTTGCTTTGCAAGTAGTATTTTATATACTATTTCTGAATTATTTAAATCGAGAGTACAGGAGATTATATGTATTTATTAATTCTTTCAAGGAGACATTGATAGGTATTAGGTATTAGATTATTTAAGTATATTATGGAATTTAAGGTTTTTAAGGTATAGGTTAGGTTTTATAAGTGTTAAGGTTTAGGTTTATTTGTGATTTGGATTAGGTTAGGTTTAGGGTATAATTATATAGGTTAGGTTATGGATATGAGTTATACATAAGTAGGTAAGAATTGATTAGCCTTATTACCATAATATGGTAATATTTTTAGTCTTTCTTAATGTTATAATATTCTGTCAGGGTTCGAAAGTTAGTATCTAATCCTTAACCTTAATGTGTTGTCAATTATGTCTATCAATATTGAGATAAATTTATGATATAGTACTTAACTATTTACACTTTTGTAGATTTGTGTATAATAATTGTAATTGAGTAACGAGAGTGATAAATAGAAACACCTATGAGATTGAGTTTATAATTGAAGGAGACTTATATCACAGTATAGAATTATTTGATGAAAATATTAATTTACTGAGGATATCTATTTACCGTAGGAATGTATAGATAATTTATTTAGATCTATGGCATAGTTTCGGGTAAGAAGAATTGATTTAGCATGTCATAAGGTAAGTCAACAAGGTAGTAAAGTATCAGCATAATAGTTATTAAAGAGTTAAATTGTAATATTTTAATAAAAGGTAGAAGGTAGAAAGTAAATCAAATATAACTGACACTTTTATTTAATTATTATATTTACTTTTTTTATATTTCAAAAATGTTTGTATATAACTCTCTCTGGATGGATATTTGGCTACCTATTATTATCTAATATGAAGGTGAATAATAAGTATATATCTACACCTTAGGTTCTAGAACGAATGAGGATCAAATACCTACGAGCTACTGTGCCCTGCTACTTATAAAGTATATATATACTGTCCACTTTCTATGACCTTGATTAGGACCAAGGTAATTGGACAAGTCACTTTAATTATTAATAATTCATGTAAGTGAAGTCACTTCACCTTGTAAATATTTAAAAGTAATTAAATCCATATATAAAATTATATATTTTGCAAATGAATTATCCACTTACTGTTTATCCAAGTTCAATTCCACTCCAATCTAGATTGATCATTTTTACAAACTGAGACTTCGATGGATGAACAAGGATACACAGAGGAGCACTTCATAAAAGTAATTTTAAATGAATTTAAATAAATTTATTAGTGATTATTCATATTAACTTCAAAATCAATAAATAATAATTATTATGACGAATAAATTTTTAGTGAAGTTCTTTATTATTTCAGATAACAACTATAAGAGTATTTATTGATGATTAAATTTATTTTAGTGATTCATGTCATATCTGTATCAGATAATCTACATAAAAATTATTTAGCGATAAAATTTGGTGGTTATTTAATTCCAATCACTAAAAACTTTAGCGATAAATTTTAGTGATTCATTTAATTTAAATCACTAAACGTTTTAGTTATATATATTCTCAACCGTAATGCTGGGAAATCCCTTATCCTCATTTCCTACCCATATCCTCAGATATCTGCATTCTGATCAGCATCCTTAGATGTCTGCATTTCAATCCACATTACAAAAATATGTATCTTGTCCGCATCCTCGGAATTGTAAATTATCAACTGTATTTTTAGAAATCTGCATCCCTTTCTGCGTCTTCAGATCTGCATTCTTCTCAGCATCCTCAAAAATCCGCATTCCTATACCCACTTCCTCATATATTTGCA
This sequence comes from Trachelipus rathkii, assembly GCA_015478945.1. Classification (NCBI taxonomy): domain Eukaryota; kingdom Metazoa; phylum Arthropoda; class Malacostraca; order Isopoda; family Trachelipodidae; genus Trachelipus; species Trachelipus rathkii. Next base: position 52,540 of record JABUQX010013438.1, read on the forward strand.
TTCCTACCCCATTTCATTAGATATCTGCATTCCTATCCGTTTCATCAGCTACATTACTCTCACCACATGGTTTATATATCATGCATTATCTTCTCAGCATCCTTTCAAAAAATCCGATCATATACCTTATAATATTATATATCCATAATCATCATTATTACTCATTAATATTTTGCATTTCCATACCATACCATTTATTCATATATGATATATTACTTAGTCATCTACTATTTATTATTCCGTTTTCGATTCAGATATCGTTAACATTTTATTAAATCGCTCATCCGTTAATATGCATTAAATCGGACTCCAAAATTTAAATACTTTATCCAATAAAATTATTAGACTTATGCATATTACTTATTCTTTAGTATAGATTACATTTGATAATTATGATGTATATATTATTATTTCTGAATTATAATCGAATATTACACTGAATATATTTTGTACTATTGCTCAGGTAAAAACCTTAATTTATTTCTGATTATTTGATTAATTTTTAATTTGAAATTAATATAAAGAAGAAACATTTATATATAATAGTAATTATATATAAAATATATATATATTATTAATTTAATAAATGTAATATTATAATTATATATATATAATTAATAATATATAATATATTAATATATATATATATATATATATTAATATATAATATTATAAATATTATATTATAACTATAATATATTAATATGATATATATATATATATATAATATATATATATATAATATATATATATATTAATATAATATATATAATATATAATATAATTAATATAAATATATATTTTAGTTATAATATATATAATATATATATATATTATATAGTATAATAATATATTATATATATATTATTAATATTAATTATATATATATAATATATACTAATATGTTTATAATCTATTCATATGTTGTAGTTATACCTAATATATTCATGGGAAAGATGTATTTCCATTAACAGCAAAAATGTTAAATATCTTCTTTATCTGACCATGAATTCATATGGGCGAAGAATTACATTATGACTATATATAGGGAAAACCAAGAGCAGTAGTTGCTTGATGATGCGCGGTAGGGCGAGAATAATGCGGCGCTCTGAGCATTAATAATTGTCCTAACAAAAAAAAAAAAATAGAAGATTAGAGAAATAAAGAAAAAAAGATTAAAAATAACTATCTTGACATAGAGAATTATGTAATGAATTTTTTGCTTTTTTTTTTTACTGAACACGAATTCTATCCCGGCTTCAACGCATTTTCAAAATTCTAGCCACCGGGTGACGTGGTTTCGCATCCACACAAGGATATAAAAGTGACCTTTACTTATCCCGAGTCACCGAGAGCATATGGATCGAAGAGAATGGAGATTCGTGTATCTCTCGTGTACTCATTCCAGCAACTGAACAGAGTTTGACTTTACAATTGCCAATGCTCGGTTTACTCGGGGTTATCCCTCCGCGCACTCTCCTGTCTAGAGGGTTTGAGAGAGTTGACATTTGCACTATCAACGTCCCCCCTGTGTTCCCCGTTGGTCGAGCCTCACCTGTTATTAGACTGATATATATATATATATTGGAAGCAATAACTAATATATATAGAGAAAGATATCTCTCATACTGACCGGAGTTTGGCAATTGCTTTGTGTGCGTTCCTTTTAAGAGGAAAGACATAGCGACACTAGATTAGAATTTTTATCTAGTATAGTCTTAATTATCGCTTTTTCTTTTTACAGTTTTCCTAACGAGAGCAAGATTTTTACAAAGGATTAACCAAAAAATATATTTTTCACTTAGCTTCCTTAATTGTAGACGAGATAATTTCTGAGATATGCACGTTGTAATTCTTTTTCATATTATATTTTATTATTATTTTTATATTTTTATTAACCACACAATTATTCCGCACTTATAAATTGGACCAGCAATTCCAACATATTATTTCCCTTTTCCCCTGTATGCTTTTGTAGTTTTTTGATGATATCTGATTTTAAAAATTATATTGTTGCTTTGACGAAATAACATATAGCCTAATATATATATAATATGATAATAATATATATATATTATATATTATATTATATAATATGTATATATATATATTATTAGTAATATAATATATATATTATTATATATATATATATATATATATATATTATATATATATATATAATATATAATATATATATATATATATATATATAATATATATATATATAATATAATATATATATATTTATATTATATAATATATATGATATATTATTATAGTTTTTATATAGTTATTATAATATATTATAATATATTATTAAATATATATATATGATATATTATATTATCATATAAATATATATTAATATATATATATATAGTAACTTATTTATTTATATATAATATATATATATATATTATATATATATATAGTATATATATATATATTATATATATAATATTGTTTATATATATGTGATGTATATATATATATATAGTATATAAATATAGGAATATATTTGGGTTTTATATGTAATATATAGATGATATAGTATATAGTAGTATATATATTATATCTATTATATATTTACAAAGGAGTGTGTATATAAATTATATATATATTAATATATTATATTAATATATTTAGTAAAAATAGTATAATATGTGTTATTATAGGTGTATATTATATATTAATAGTAATTATATAATAAATATATAATTATATATATTATATATAATATTTATTATATAGTATAATATATAATAATATATTATAAGTATTATATATATATATATATTAATATATATATATTATTAATATATATATATATTAAATATAATAATATATTTATATATAAATATATATATATATATATAATGATATATATTATAATATATAAAATATAATTAATATTAAGTATATATATATATATATATTATATATATTAAATATATATATATTATTATATATATTATATTATATTAATATATATATAATTAATAATATAATTTTATATTATTATATACATAGATTATAATTAATTGAAGATATGAAACTTACATGAAAATAAATTGTTAAAAATATTAATCAAAATATAATGTAAAAAATTAAAATATTTTTAATATATACTATTGTTTCATAAATTTGATATCTTTATATAATTAATCTATCTTGAGTATCTTGATAATTTAGATTTGTTATCTAAAAGATATATCAAATATTTATATAGCTCTATTGGGAATATCTCTTGAAGGATAATCAAGATGTATAGAATAAATATTAAAAATTAATGAATCAGCATCTCAATAGAACTTTTCAACTTGAACACATTCATGAGTTCTATTACAGCTATTAAATCTTTCTATATTAGATTGAACATTTAAGAGTTAGTTGAGATATTATGAAATATAAGAACTATTCGTATCATTCAATTATTAATATAAAATTTATCGAATTTTCAATTTTTACCTTATTTATCTAATATTCGATGACCATTTATGCTGAGTATTTTAATATCATTTCATTCAAGTTTTTATTTAATTTATAAGTATAGTCTTACGCAATTTTTAGCAAAATTAAAATAGAAATAAGTAATTAAGTGTGGAATAGATCATCATTTAATTTTAATAATACATAATTTTAATTATCTATTATATAAATTTTAATTAAATATTTTACTATCGAACACTATAAAATATATGTAGATATACGATTAAGTTTAGATAAAAATTTACAATAGTATAGCAATTAAAATTTATAAAGTTATTATATTTGTAAATGTAAATAATAATGTCTTTTAAATTTATCATTATATTTAATAATAATATAAATTATATAATATAATTAATAATATATAATTAATATATATAAAATATATATATAATATATATATATAATATATATATATATATATATTATAATAGATATTATATAGTATATATATATATGATATTAATATAATTATATATATATTAATATAGTATATATATATATATATATATTTATATAGTATATAATATATATATATTATATATATATATATATATATATGTATATATAAATATATATAAATATATTAATATATGATATTAAAATAATAATATTATATATGGATATGGTTATGAAAGAATTAGGGGTTAGGGGGGCAGAGGATGGTGATAAAGTTATTTTGGAAGAATGGAAGAGAGTGTGGGTTAGTTTATATTACTTATTATATATTATTATATCGGATATATATATATAATATGGTTTTATGTGGCGAATTCTAGAAGAGATGTTCTTAGAGAAATGTAATAGTAAGGGGTTTGGCAGTGATAGTGAACTAAAATGGGGATGATTTTAAAATATAAATGTTAAGATAAACTCAAAATTTCTAGGAAAATATCTAGTATATTTACGCTGTGTGATTTAATTATATTAGATGGTGGAGTCTAACTGGAACAAGTGTCTGAGTTTAAACTTATTAAATAATTTAGGTAATATATAGTTTGGATGAAAAGGGAACATATGTGAAAGTGTAGTAGGAAAGTTGTAATGGTTAAGGAAGGTGCTGGTTAATAGCAAATTAAATCTGACTTGAGGAGATAGATAGAGAAGGATTATGAGTTTAACAATATGTTTGAGATTAATCATAAAGTGGTTTGTGCAATTTATTATGATTAGGGTACTAAATGTTTTAAGTTGCCATAATTATTAGTTGTAAGTTTCAACTGTTTTATAGTTAAAACCAAGTTTAAAAGAGGAAAGGAGATGAAGCTATTAGAAGATACTATATGCAATGATTATTTCTGAAGATTTACACCAGTTGGAGTAAGGTGCAAGGTTCAAAGGAATGCGAAATGGAGCTTATATAGTTATGTCAATGAATAAGGGTTTAAGTAGAAATTATGTTTATTTTCTAGAAAATATAGAGTTATTTGGAATTTGTGGAGTAGAATTTTACTGGAACAACATTAATTTAATTGCCAGTATAGATGCGGAGTTCATTTGAGTCGTAAAGGTATATTTATTGAGAGTTTTTCCAGACCACTAGTATGTGATAGTAAAACTATGTCCTATCAAAATATAACTAGTGTATTTAAAGTTATGGTTGAAGGAGTAAATTCTTGTGAATATAGTAATGTATATTATTATTTTTAGCACTATGTGAGTTTGAGGCAAAATGAAAAACAATCGTTGTTACAGTACTTGATGTAAATCGATTAGGTAAGCATATTAAAAGTCAAAACCATTCGAATATTAAATAATGCTTCTCATCAAATATTCGTAGCCTTAAGAATAAAAAGATGAAGACTGAGATTAGTTAATATACCTAAATAAAAATAGAGAATCTTGACATTTTATTATTTGAAGTAACTCAGAATTTAGTGGCTTATAAATGAATGAATTGTTACAAGAACCTCTATCTCTTTATTGAGGAAGGTGGGGGATTCTTTACTCAGAGTAGGACTCTTTTCCAGTTTATATTTATACCTATTAAATTATAGCGTAAATGGAAATGAAAGGGTGGTGGCATGGAGCGCTTTATGAATTAATATAGAATTTTAATATTCAGTCATAGATATGATTTCATGTTATTAATGAAATAAATTAAAAATGTCATGAAGTTGAATCTGTGTGGGCAGATATTCTTATGCACAATAAATTTAATGGAAAAGGTAAGGATTTTATTTATAATAGATACCTATATCTACTAGCCAAAAAGTCAAGTCATTAGAATGTGAGCGGAAGATTGGTGAAATGAGAAAATTGAGAACCAGGCATGCACAATAAAGATATAAATGTATATTTCATTATAGGGTAATATGATTTTTAAATTTATCCTAACAATTCAAATGGAATTCCTTATGTATACATAATATGTATTAGAATACCATAATAGTAGTTCTGCATTATTTATATAAATAGTATTATATTAGTATATAAAATTAGTTATTTGAGCCAGATGGTACATTAACGCCTGCAAGCACACTTAATATTAACTAATCAGATATGAAAGTAATGGATTGATGAGGTTATAGATGAGAGTATGAGGAGAGAATTATATGGAATTATATAGACCATTAATGTAAATTTATTTAGTATTTTAACACATGATTAATTGTTAAAGTTTCATCAATAATTAATTTATTAACGATAAAGAAATAGATCTTAAATAATATTCATATAATCTTTTATTCTATACCTATTCTTAAATATATAAAATAAATTTCGAGACATGCTTGATATAAGATTAATTGTATAGAATGTAAATATGCTTAATAAGACCAAAACTGTTTTAATTGTGAGCGAAATATAATTTTTAAACAAATTTAATTTTATGAGAATAATATTTACAGTCATGATATGTTTAATGATAACCTCAATTAGGTAATGCAGACGAAAGAGATGAAACCCATTTGGTGGATTATAATGAGAGATAAGAGAGAAATAATACATACGTAAAGTACGAAAGAATGTATTAATTAAAAATTCAAGGGAAGCAAATTTATGAACTAGAGTTAATTAACAAGTTATTTTGAAAATTGAAATTGGTCGTCTACTCTGCTAATAAATAAGTAATGGGAAATAGAGGTGCTAATGATAATTAATTATTATTAAAGACAAGTACCATAGTGAAATCAATTACCTAATGTAAAAGGAGGGTTTAAAGATTTTAATAAATTTAAAAGTAATGATATTAATAATTTGGTCCAAAATTAAAAAATTGATTAAAAAATTATAAGTAGAGTAAGTTCAGATATAGGAGTTGGTTCTAACATTTTTCAATGCTTATTTCATTTACCAAATGTTTACTAGAGAATAATATAATAGATTTATGGCTAATAGTTATTGTGAGATTAATAGTTCTTGATATGACCATGTAAGATAAGTATTTAACTTATACAGTTAAATTCTGAATTTTTGAGTATTAAAATATATTAAATCTTTAGCATGAGAATAACTCACAATCCTCAACCTACAAGTAAAGCTGCCAGGTCTCTTGAGAATTATATATATATATGGTAGCAATCGTCTGAGAAAATGAGATTAAGGTAAGTATCTGAGCATTAACATAATAAAAAGGTACAAGTATTTTGATTTATAGGCACTGAATCCTATAACTAATAACATTACTATGAGCTGATGAGAGTACCAGTCATGAACTGGAAAACTATGTACATTAATGTTTGTAGCCTATTTAATATATATAATATAAATAAAAGTAGAAGGTATAGATTTGGGAGAATTAATAAGCCAGTTAGCTAAATCATTCTCTTGGTTTAGTATAAAAGTTGTTGAGAAAAATGGTGTTACGCTGAAAAGGTCCATACAGAGAAATATTTTGGATAATAACAGAATATCACTAAGGTGGATGGATACCCTCCCCGACTGCTATTAGGAGCTCTAATAATTGCATAAGGGAAAACAAAGAATATGATTTGTATGCAACACCGCTTCTAAAATAAGATATATATTGAAATGAATTAACGTGGAATCACATACTGAAAACTATTCGGTCGTGAGGATCACAAGTAGCTAAATACTCGCAAATTATAGTTTAAAGAACTGGAGATCCAGTTGAATATTATAGTATTTAAGATCTTCAGCCGAGAACCTTTTGAGTAAGTGGTTCTCTTCAGTTATACACAGTAAGCCTGAGAATGTGGAGATGTGGTATTATTGCAACCCGAGTATGTAGGAACATCACCGGACTTCTCTGAATATTGGTGGTATGAGGACTGGTCCTATCAGGATTGGTTTATCGTATTAAGATATGATGTAGGATTCTATGAGAACGACTTTGAAAACATATATTAGATGTGATGCGTATATATATATTATATATATAGCTATCTAAGAAATATGGCAAATGTCATCTAAATGTAATGAAAAAAAGTGAAGAATGATGGTTGATCTCAACTACATCAGGGTATTCAGTGCTTAAGGGACTTAGGTGTTAATTTGTTATACTCGTATAATATTATTAAATGATATATATAAACCAGGAACTTAATGCACTAGATTTATTTATAATATTTTGAGCACAGATGATAACCTATATAATAGTAGCTACCTCTATAATAAGGAATAGTGAATGAATGTATAATTATCAAAATGATCACTGCAATAATTTGAGATTTTACTAAGGTAATGTCACAATTTCAAGTAGTACACTTAAATAATGTATAAATTTCGTATATATAAATTGTAAGGATTATAATCAAAATTGAGATATTACACTAGCAGTAACATCGCAAAAATTTAACAATACGTATATTGATTATGGGGATTTAGGCTGAGAGTATTGATTAGGACCAATGAAAGTAAGTATTTAGGTGTGTATTAATATTAAGCAGTATATTAATTAATTATATAAAAGATATGACTTAATTCAATATATAATTGAGTTATTGAAACTAGGTAAAATATAAGTCCTAATAAAGATTGCTAGGTATGATAAATCGGAATGTCGTTTACAAGGGCAAGGAAGTTATTAGTAAATTGTATAATAGCTATGTTAGGCCAGTATTAAAATATTGTGCACAAGTTTGGGTCCCTTATTTAAGGAAAGACGTTGATATGCTAGATAGAGTGCGACGTAGAGCAACAAGGATGATCTATGGGTTTAAGTGTAAGAGCTATGAGGAGAAGGCTGAAGAGTTAAAGGAAATGTTTTCTGAAAGAAAGGCCGATTTCTCAGAGGGGTACAGTGATACAACTATACAAGTCCTAACTAAAATATTTACCTCTATTGATATGAAGAGACCAATAAATTCTTCATAGTAGGCCACGGACGGGAGACGAGGGGTCACTGTAAGAAAATTAACAAGAAGGCATGTCATCTTGATATAAGAAAGCATATATTTAGTAATAGGGTTGTTAATTTTTGGAATGATCTGACACAGGAGGTTATTGAGTGCTACTTCGATTTGCAACATTTAGAAAGGGTTTGGATAGGTATATGCATTGTTTGGGTATCATATAGTATATTTTGGCTAAGCCAAATTGGCGGGTTTTTAGTTACAGTAGCTATTAAGGTTAAACTGCATGTTATGACTATAACAAAGTTATTAACGCTGTAGTGTGGTATCTGTACTTTAGTTAGTTTCCTTTTAGTTTTATGAACTTTGCATTATACTTATGTTAAGTTTATTTGACAAGCCTAGGGCTGCTTTGGTGGATTTGCAATGAGTCATAATTTGGGTGATGTTCTATAGGTTAGCCTTTGTGGACACGTCTGAATAGCCCCATGGTGGCTTCTTACTATCTGTCTATTTATTTTCTAAATGTTCTATTTCAATTATTCTAAAATATGGGGTTATTAGTCTTTGATGCGCTAGGGTTTTGAATGAGGGTGGTCAATTGTTACTCTAATTGTTTTAATGGTATAGTAGTAAAACTAATGATTCTGGAATAATAGGTAGAGATTCTAAAGGTACTAATGTTTTCTAATGGATCAATCTTATGGGGCGTTGTTAGGTGTAGAGAAGAAGTGATAGAATATATGAGAATGTAACCATGGAAGTTGTGTGGTGTTAAGTAAAGGCATAAAACGGAGAAATAAACGAGAAATACAATTTTAGATGTTTGGTCAGTGTTAAAAGGATGGATGATAGTCGGGTTGGTTAAGCTGGATGTAATAGGGGTGGGGGTACTGGAAAATCGACCTGACTGGGGAGTCCAGCAAAGGATGCCTGAAGAGAGATTATGTGAATTTTGGTAAGAGCGTAGAAGAAAAGGTGCATATAGGGAGTAAATGGCGGGGTTTTGTGAAGGAGTAAGGTTGTAGGTCTGGCCCAGGGGATGAACCCAAACATTGACGAGACTACCATGTTGAGGGTCCGTCGCAGTCTCGTGACACTCTAGGATGGATTTCCCTCATCTAAAATACTGTAGTTAATATATATATATATATATTATATATATATATGTATATATATAATTATTATATAATATATATATATATATATTATATATATTTATAATATATAGATATATATATATAATAGTATAGTATAATTATATAAAATCAGGCGCGGTTTTACGGGGGAAGCCCAGGAGGCCGGGCCTCCTCTAAGAAAAAATAAAAGCAAAACTAATGTAATAAAATATTCCAATTTACTATTTATTACTATTAAAATAATGTTTAAAATGTAATACAAGAACGCTAATTTTGCATTAAGATCATTTATTCTCTTTGCGAAACATTATTTTTTCATAAGGATCATCGACTGGAGGATAATTTCGATTTGTGCCTCCAAGAAAGCATATTTATAATGCTTTCAAACACACTGGTTGTCATGGCAACGTAAAAGAACCTTATTCTAATTTCTGTCTATTTTTTGTAGTAGAATTATTTTAACCACAAAGCCTTCACTATCTTCAAGAAAATAACTATTATTTTTTATAAATTAAAAAAAATTAAATAAAAATTTTATATATACTTAATTATATAAATATATATAAATTTATGATAATTTACAAGTACTATATATATATATTTTGATTATTATATGTCTTGTCCATGTTATTTTCTATATATTATATATTAAATATATAATTAATATATATATTAATATATATTATATTAATATAAAATATTATTATATATAATATATTATATATATATATACATATTATATTATAATATATATATATATTTAGTATTATATATATGTTATTAATGTATATTATAATTATAGTATATATATTATTAATAATATATATATATATTATATATATATATTATGTAATAATAAATATATTAAAATTATATATATATAATATATAATTAATATAATATATATATATAATAGATATATTAAATATTAAATTAATTGTTATATTTAAGTATATATTATATAATATATAATTATTATATTATATATTTATATAATACTATACTATATTTAATTAGTGTTATAATATATTATTATTTGTTTCATCTTTTACATTTTCCTTTCTTTTTTTAATACTTTAATATATTTCAAATTAACCCTAAAATATTAATTATGGTTTTCTCAGTTATATAAGATATAATAATTTGAATCTTTGACGCATTTAAATATAGGAAGGCTCTTTTTCTTAGGAATATTATGCTTTATATTATATATATACTATATATATTATATATATTAATTAGATTATAATTATTATATATAGTTAATATAGTATATATATAAATATAATGATATATATATTAATATTATGTATATATATATATATTTAAATCAATAATATAGTGAGAAGAGTAGAGGGAGGATATAATATAAAGAGAGAGTGAGAGAGATCGTGTAAGAGAGAGATATGAGATAAAGAGAGAGAGAGAGAGTGAGAAGAGAGAAGAGATATATCTAATAGGGTGAGGATATTGACAAACTCATAGGAGTTGCTCTGGTGTTAAATAGAAGCGGAATTAGGAATGTATAATGAGAGTCCTCATATTGGGGAACTATTACATAGCTTGAATGCAGGCCGGTTCCCGGCTCCGGCCCGGCTCTCAAGCGCTAAAGCTGCTTCGGACGAGCAGCAGTTATAATCGGGACTTTTTTAAGTAAATAAAGATTCATAGAGGACTCGTAGGTCTGCGAGCTTTAGCATCAACCCTATCTTTCATATCCCTTCTTCCCGTCTATGTGGCTGTCCTTTATCTAATCTCTCAATTCTGTCATACGGGTAGCCAGGTAGAGCAAAACCCTATCCATCTTTATGAAAGGTAAAGTATTGAAAAATAATAATAGTTAGAGTGTAGTTCTATTTAATGAAAATTGTAATAAAATGCATACGTGGTGTATTGACGCATGTATATTGAGCGCACATTCAGATATTTTATGGAGATAACACTGAGATGAATCTGATTTACAATACTAGGATTATGAGCTACAGAGTAATAATAAGTATTTAATACTGTCAATTCTTGGCAGGATATGTGAGAATAAAAAGTAAGTAGTATTTTACTCTTTGAACTAATACCCAATTTGGTTATATAAATCGCATAGTGACGGATACTGAGAGTATGGTTAGAACTGATTAAAGTTCAAAGCTTAATAGATCTATAGTGTTATATAAAACCTAGTAGAGTATAAAATACTTCTCACTTCACGGTTTAATATCTTTTTATGTAAAAGGTTAGGTCCGGTTAGTATCAGTGACAGGTACGCAGTTATTCTGGTTCTGTATTTATTTTTATCAGCATCAATAATTTTGAGCTATAATTGTTCTAAACAGGTGGTAACTGTGAACCAGATCTTATATATGGAGGCTATATTAAACTATACCGTAATAATATTTCAGAGCTCCTTATAGAGCTATATAATGTACACACACTCTTTTTTGATTACCTAGCTATGGTTATTTACAAGTCGTTCACATTACAGAATATTTATGTGTCAAAATTTTGTACAGTTTTGGAGAATAAATGATTTAGAATAATTTTAATACTATCTTAGCTAGTTCACCAGATATTTGAACAAAAAGAC
>JABUQX010013438.1:67500-82500 GCA_015478945.1 Trachelipus rathkii
AATTTTATATAGATTATATAATATATATATATATATATTAATTATTATTCTATTTATTAAATTAATATAAATATTATATAATTAATATATTATATATATTTTATATGTGTAGTATATATATATAGTATAGTAATATTTATATATAATAAATATATATCAATTATATTATTATATATTAATATTAATATATATATATAATATATTAAATATATATTTATATTAACTGATCATATGGAGAGATATATTACATATTTTTCTGGGCCTAGCTTTAGAATCTAAGAGTCTTCTGATTTGATAAAGGTTACTGCCTTGTTGAGCATTAAAGGAAAATCTCTGAAATAAATAAAGTGACTTTCTGATCTTAATAAGACATTTGTGATCTGTGTGAATTGAGGGTACTATGTAAAAAATAAAAGCCTTTTCTTTAATACGATAGTGTTAATTATAGTGAAAAACATCCTAATATATCCTTAAATATATATAACTATCTATATAACTACTTAATATATATATATATAATATATATATAATCCATAACCTAATATACGATAGGATTTTAACATACCTAACCAATATGTAATAAATAATAATTTAAGGGTTAATGAAAAGTGTTACTCGAGAGGATGACTGTCGCAATTGTAGAAGGCGCCCTTAATTAAGGTGAGCTAGAATTTATGTTTATATTTAACATTATAACACCTTAGGAGCCAAAAAAAAATTATGTATATTGATATGGAAAATAATCAGATAGTTTTGTTGACGCGAAATTCTAACTTTTAAGAGAAACAAAGTATGCTATATAGTATCATAAGTCACTTAAAGAGAGGCATGAAGAATTGGCTGGAGTAGCCGCCTAATAAAACTCTTATAGTGTCCCGACCTCTAATTTAAAAATATTGGTTGGCCGACCCCTATGGGATATTGCACCTACTAGATCACTTAGAGATACTGTGCTAAGTAACGGGCGCGCAACGCCAGCTCTGTTATATTTTATAATACTTGACTCCCTATAATATAGGAACTATCTATACTATTTAAAATTATAATAATAAGCTATAATATTTGAAAGTTACGTTTATGTTTTAATACATCATGTTTATATAAACAAATAATATTATTAGAGACGAATACATCTGCCAGGGAAATACTTACTAATCATCAAACTCAACTGTATATCACATCAACACATATACAACTATACACAAAGAGCTGGACTACGAAAGTTACACACACATACTACGATTATTGCTTCAGTCTATAGAATTAAAATTTTTAAAAGCATTGTTAAATAGCTTAGAGTATCTAGAATGGATCAAATAGATAATAACACCTTCTCATTTATATAACAATAAACTCTATCAGAATATATATTTTGAAGTCTCTAGTAATATAAATAACTATACTTATTTTATTTATTACATTAAAATTTTTAATATCTTATAATATCTCTATATTAATAATATATATATGTAGTGACGAACATAATACTTAATAACATAATGCTCTTATTAATATCCATATATATATGTACTGTATTAGATAAACGATTAGCAACACATATATAATATTTTTGATCAAATATTTTCAAAAATCCTTATATTAAGTAATTAGTTCAATATATTTCTATTGGATAATATATTAAGTTAATATTATAATAATAATTATATATATATTATATAGACTTCTGCTATTATGCCTTGTAAATAGAAAGAATGAGAATGAGATCCTAAATGTAGGTTAGATTGGCAAGTTTCGGTAAAATATGATAAATTTTGAAAATATATTAGTATGCATAATCAAAATATAATTATTACAAGATCAGATAAAGGAAATCAAATTCAATATATATCGGAAATTTTTTTAGATAAATAAAGTTTGATAATTTATATATTAGAGTGAATTAGCAATATTACCATAATTTATATACTTAAAATCTTAGAGATGTTTTATCTTATATATCCATATCGAATTTAATATTATATATAATTTATATTTATAATTGTAGAATTCTGTATTAAAGTTTAATAATAATATTCAGGGATATTTAGTATTACAGATACTATATATATACTTGGATTATGTTTATATTTAAATAGGAGATTATAATATAATGCACTTTAACTCACTCCAATCAGCGGTGCACTCTAACTCTTCTCCTTCTTCCTCATAATATTATCAATCTCTATTATTATGATCTATCTAAATAATTTCATATCTCTATGATTATATATATAATATCTATACTCATATATATATATATAAATATCTAGTCTATATCTATTTATTTTTATATATACCCATAATATATTATCATCTAATCATCTATCTTACTCTCTACTTCTCTATCTCTTCTCTCTTCTTACTTATTACATATCTATCTCGCTATATAGATCTCTTATCTACTATCTCTTACTCTCCAACAGTTAAACTTCCATAAAAGATATTTCTCTTTCTTGAAATTATCTCAATAACATTATACTTTTTTATCTGGGTCATACAGAAGAAGATATATATATATTATATATTATGTTTATAATATATATATATAGTATATATATATATATATATATATATATATATATATAAGTATATAATATATATAATATTATAATAATATATTATATATACATATTAATAAATATAATATATATAATATATTATATATATATATAAATATATATATATAATTATATATTATGATTAATTAATAGTAATAATATTAATATATATATATATTAATATGTGATATATATATAATTAATATTATATTATAATATATATTAAATATATATAATAATTAATATAAGTTAATATTATATATATATAATATTAAATATATATATAGATATACATATCAATATATATAATATATAATATTATATAAAATATAATATATATTAATTATATTATAATTAGTATATATAATATATAAATATATGTTATAATATATATAATATATAATATATAATATATTATATATAATATATATATATATATATATAATATTATTATATAAATATATTATAATATTATATATATATTATATTATAGGATATAATATTATATATTATATATATAATATATATATTATATAATATATATTAAATATATATATATATATATATTAAATATATTATATATATATAATATATATATAATATATATAATATATATTATATGTATTAAATATTATTATATATATTAAATATATTAATATAATATCATATATAATATTTAATATTAATAAATTATATATATATATTATATATTATATATTAATATATTATATAGTATATATACCTATAGAGTAAAATATAAATATATATATATATTATATATATATATATAAATATATATAATATATAAATAATATATAATATATATATATATAATAATATATATAAATTATTAATATTAATATATCATATTAATATTATTAATAATAATAACCTGTCTTCACCTTCTTGAGCAGATTCTAGTCTAGGTGTAGTTCTCGCGATAAATAATAATTTATGAGTATATATCATTATATAATTAACACATTAATAAATGTATTAAAAGACATAATATCATGATTTTATTTCCTAATCGATTTTTAAATTATATTCCATATTTTCTTATTATTAACTGATAGATTAAAGTCTTGGAGGTGCTAGGTTATATAATGATAATACATCAACACACAATCAATTATTAGGATATATAATACCATATACATATATAATACTAACATGGCCCAAGCCTTGCCCACTTGACCTGAGTCAGCGACCATATTCCACAAACACACTATCCACATACCCTACACACAACTAACACAACCTACACATCACATACACAATGACACACTAATCACACACCTAAACACATACTAACGACAGCAATAGATATTTTTATATATAAGATATGAATGTTGAGATAAGATAGGAAAATTGGAAGGAGAGAGACTCCATTAAAACACCATTTTATTATTTATTTAGTGCTCACATTATAATAAGTAAGAGCCAAAATATTTGCATGATTAATTTCATGACACACAAATTAAATTAATAGTATAATTATTATATATATAGTATTATATATATATTTATATTAATAATATTTAATATTATATATTATATATAATATATAATATATATATATATTATATTATAGTATAATATGATTATATAAAAATATTAATATGTTATTAATATTATATATATATATATTGATATATAGTATATTATATTAATATATAATAGTGAATATTATATTTATATTAGTATATTTAGTATGCTATATAATTTATTTATATATATATTAATTATATATAGTATATTTATATATATATATATATAAATTAGGTATGATAGTTATTTTCATTAATAATTTATTAATTTTACATTTATAATATATTTATTATTTATTATTTAATTTATTTATTGAGTATTAATTATTATTATAATTAATTATTTAATTATTTATTATTATATATAGTTATAATATTATATTATTAATTATTATATTTATTTATTATATTTAATATTATTAATATTATTAATTATTATTATATTAATTTAAAATTATATTATTATTATTAGTATTATTAATATATTAGATAATTGAATTGTTATTTTAATCAATAAGTATTTAGTATAAACCATACTATTAAATTAATTATTTTATTTAAATTTTTATATAATTATATATATTGATATTATTATTATTATTTATTATACATTAATTTATTATTATTATATAAATTAATTAATTTATTTTGTATAATAATATGAAATTATATACGTTGTTTTAATGATTTTGATAATTAATTTCTAAATTATAATTATGAATTATATTTAGGATATTATTTATATATTATAAATATAATTCTATTATTGATTATTATAATTCTATTATAATTCTATTATTCTTTATATTTAATTATATGTTATACAATTATGATAATAATGTCATATTACTTATCCATAAATTTGACAAATATATATTAATTCAAAATGACGTTTATACATGTGATAGATAAAAAAGCGAGTATAAATTAAAAAACTTATTTCAAAGAAAAAAGTTCAAAGAGAGATTGATGATAATATTCCTAATAATCAGAAAGTGTTAATATGTTAATTAGGTTTTAGAAAAATTTGTATATTATTGTAACACTATCATCCAGCTGATCCACTTGAGGATGTCCATTGTTTTAATTTACCCGTAACTATTTAACTTCCTTCTGTGAAATAAACTTAGAAATATTTTTGAACAGAAATTTTTTTTTTAAAAAATATATTGATAGTTTTAGTGCATACCCTTTAACCTTATATATATATATTAATTATATAAATAGTATATATACTAAATATATATATATATAATATATATTATATATATATTTATTAATTAAATATTAATATATATATATATATAGATATATATTAATAATAATTTTATAATATTTTTATTATAATAGTTTAATATATAATTATATATATATATTGTATTTAATATATATATATATATGTATATAATATAATAATATAAATATATATATTATATATATATAATTATATTATATAATATATATATAATTTATAATAGTATATATAATATATATAACTATAATAGTATAATATATATATATAGTAGTATATATAGTATTATAAAATATTATATATATATTATATATATATATATATAATATGTATTATATATATAATATTATATATTATATAATATATATATGATAGATATAAATATATATTATATTATATATATATATATTTTATATATATATAAATAATAATATATAATTAGTAATGCAAATATAATATATAATACTATATATATATAAGAGTTATTAATATATATATATTTAATAATATATATATATATAGTATATATATAGTTATATATTATAATATAGATATATATTATAATAATTATATATATATATGAGTATATCCGTATTATAAATTATTTTTAGTATTATATTATATATTATTATATATATTACTATAATAATAAATATAATATAAATATTAATAATATATATAATATTATAATATTAATATAATATTAATATATTATATATTCTATATATATAGTATTATATAGTTATTAAAGGTATATATAATAAATTTATATATATATAATATATATATATAATAATATTATAGATATTATATATATATAATATAATAATATTAATTATAATATATATATACGCGTATATATAGATATATAAATTATTATATAATTATACAAATATATTAGATTATATATATATATATATTTATATATATAGTATAGTTATATATATTATATATTAATATAAAATATAGCGTTATAATATTAATATAAATTTATATAATATTATATATAATTATTAATATATTACTATATATTATTAATATAATATATATATATTATATTAGAGAATATTAGTATATATATATAATATATCTATAATATATTAAGTATATATATATATCTATGTATTATATCAGGAATATTATTATGTATATAATTTATATATATATAATATATATATAATATATATGCAAAGCATAGGATATGTAATGAAACCAGTTCCACATGATGCCTTATATGAGTGGTGAATAATATTTGAGGCCCAAAAATTTAATGCCCACTCAATGAGTAAATAATGATGATATAATATAAGCAAATGTATTGTAAAAGTAGTACAACATTATTGACCCTTTTTATGTAGGCTTTGATTGAGTACTGTGTGCGTGTGCTTGTGATGTTTGCTCTGAAGTGTTTATGAGTGTTGATGTAGTGTATTGATATTAGTATGTGATAGTGTTGATGGTGATGTTTTATGTAAGCGTTGAATTAGTAGCATTTATCCTTTCGTTTTGCTTAAGAGATTTGGAAAATTAGTCCCTTGAATTCTTTATCTATAATTATATTTATAATATTTTTAATCTACTTATCGATGTATGAAAGTTGAGTGAGTCTCTTGATTTGATATATTATTATATATATATTATTAAATATATATAATATAATATTATTAATATATTATATTAATATATATATATTATATAATATATATATATATATATATAATATTATTATATATATTAATATTATATATATATATAATATATTTATATTCTTTAAAATAAATACTGAAAGATGTACAATAATTTCAGAAAGATAAAATCACTAATTACCGAAATATATTTATATATATTATATATAATATATATATATTTATATATCTTTTCTTGGAAAGAATGAATAAATTACTATATCTATCTATCTATATCTATCTATCTAATCTATCATATCTATATATACTATCTATCTATCTATCTAATCTATCTTAATATTTTTATCTAATATATAGTCTTATCTTGTCTTGTTAAATGTTTAATATATAAAAAATATATATTTAATATAATATATATATATATTATAATTATATATATATATATTATATATTATAATTATAATAATTTAATATATATATAGTAATACAATATTAGAATATATATATCTTACTTTATTCTGTTTATTACTAATAAAAGTTATTATATATTTCATATATATTGATGAGAGAGAGAGAGAGAGAGAGAGAGAGAGTAGATATAGAGATGAGAGATTGAAGAAAGATATAGTAGAATGATAGAAGAGAGAAGATGGAAGAGAGGGAGAGGGAGAAGAGAGAGAGAGATTAGAGAAATTAACACTATAGTAAGAAAACAAACGGAAATAGTTTCTGATAAGGGCAAGGAAAGAAAATATTTGTCTCTGAACGGTAGTATCACTTAAATAATATAATAAAAGTAAGAGTAGATACGAGAATATAGAGAGAAATTAGAATATTAAAATGAGTATAAAGACTATTAGGATGAGGAGTATAAGAATAGTATGAGAGACCTACAGAGAGACAAATTACCATGTGTCATTTAAAATTAAGAAAACAACATTTTAATTTTTTAAACGATAATTTATATATGGATCCATATAGTATAATATATATATATATATATAATATATATATATATTTATATAGTATTCTACCTAATAAAGTTTATTTCTGAATGTGCATTTAAGACTGGTACAAAAAAAAAAAAAAAAATAAAAAAAATACTCAAGGAGCTAAAGTAATTATAGAAATGAAATTTCACACTAGAGCACGTTTCGTGGTTTATTTCTAACACATTTTTATGTATATGTATATAGCAACACACACGTGAGAATTGTTGGTAGAAAAATATTTACAAAGTGAGCTACGGGAAATATCATATAATGATAATAAAAATAAAAATTTATCCTCATTTTCGTCTTTCGACAAAATATATATTTATAAATTGAAGGATAAAAAACAAATTTAATCATCAATATTTAATTTATAATATTATTATAATAGAATCACACCGATACCAATAAAACTCAATAAATTTCTATGAGCTACTATATCAACAATTCAATATAAATCTGAACTGTAAAAAATGGATAATATAATAGAATCGTGAATTAGTTTTCTCCAAAAAAAATAATAAGTTAATAAATTATATAACGGAAAAGATGAAAAAAGAAGAATAATAATAAACTCTGCAATTATAATACGATAAATAATTAATTAAACATATAACTATGTTTATTCTTGTATAGGGAATAAATAATAAACACTAAAATTTTATTTTTTATTATAGAATTGAATATATATTATAATAATATATTATATATTAATTAGATAAGATATATAATATTAATATATAATATTTATAATAATATATATATATTATATATATATATATATATATTAAGATGCCTAACCGAGAGATAATTTAAGTGGCCTGATGGCCATAGACAGTATATTTTCCGAACGTATGAAAATATTTATAATTCCTATAGGAAGCGCATTGCAGCAACGCGAGGATAAAGGAAATTTATACCATATAAAAAATATGAATTCCATATGTAAACAATATAGTTATTAATATATATATATATATATAGTATATATAATATATATATAATATATATATATATAATTTATAATATATATAAGTATATATATAATTATATTATTATATAACTATTATATATTAAATTATTATAATATATAATATATTATGACTACTGAAGTAATATATACAAATCTGAAATTTAATAGTAAATATCAAACTTATTATATGTGGTACCCAACATTTATATTTATAAATATAACTTTTATATATAATTATATATAATTATACTAAATATATATTTATAAATATATATATAATATGTATCTATATAATATATATATATATTATATATATCTTTATTAATATAGTTATTATAAATATTATATATATTAAATATAAGTATTATATATAATATATTAATTATAATATATATATAATATATTATATATTTTATATCATATATATATATATATATATATATATATTTAATTATATATATATAATATATATATATATATAATATATAATATAATATATATATATATATACTATATATATATTATAATATTATTATATAATATATATTATATATTATATAATATTATTTTTATAATTTTTTTACAGATATTTTATTAAAAATATTATGAACAATCAGTAATTAAATTACTTCCGATTCTGATGTTATGGTCTCCTCTATGTGGGATACTTAAGATTAAGTAAGCGATATAAATAGTAAGCTGAGTGATCCTTTGTGCAGCTTACTAGAATACAATTACTAGTCAAAGGAAAACCCAAGAAGGTTAAATAAATATTATAGCAAAAACCTTTAGACTTAGATATCCTAGAAAGAATTCACAATAAACCAACATATTATTGTAAGATAAAATAAATACTGAATCTTCAGAAAGAAATGTGATATGAAGTACATAAGAAACCAATAACCAGCAGATAACAGCAGATGATTGATCAAATGTCCATTACCTAGCATATCACTTTCATACACACTATTTAATAAGAAAAAGATTCTTCAGTCTAACATACTGTTGAAATTAACTGAGAAAATAAAAGAGATTGGGATCATTAATGATAGAAAAAGCTATAATAATTCATTTCAAATTGGTGAGTGAGAAATGTTGAGACTTATGAGTATGTACAAATACTACCCCTTCTCTTTTGAGTAGAAGACATTGAGGATTTTAAGGTAGATTAATATAATTCAACGTGATGTTACACAAATATGTTATAATATCTTACCATTCAAGAGAAGTTTACATTTTCAGAAGATGATTATATATTACTCAACATAAGTTTTATATAAATGAGGTAAAATTATCAAAATATATAACACACTTTATCAGCTTGAAGAAATCAATTCATATGAAGCAATAATATCACATATACATTATAATATATATGAAATACACTTGACTCTTTATATATACTATGAACAAAAACTTTATTATATATAGTTAATGTCAGCTAGGCTTTTAAATGAATTATGTAAAAGAATATTTCTAAAGGAAGAAGTAGATAACATTACAAATCAGTATTATAGTATATTTAAGTTGTTTCTACTTCAGAGTACAAATAATCTAGTCTATATAAAAGTGAGGAAATAACTATTAATGAAATAATTAACTTAATAGAAAAAAAAAATAATCAGTTTACCTAACAGATTTATGACATTCACTAAATACATTACATAAAGGTATGCGTGACGTAACAGGTATATTAATAAAATGAACATGTTATTATTCATTCTTTAAAGCTATAAGTAATACATGATTAGTACTTAATATAGTTATATTTTCTCAAAAATCAAATTAAAAGATTTAATTACTATTATTATTTGGAAATTCTAATTGTTTATATACATTTATAGTAAATATACTTATTGACTATACCCTAAACTAAGTACTGAAATTCAAAAATACTCAAAATTGGTACGTACTACCCTCTAATATACACCCCCCCTACTAAAAAATTTAACCTAAAAACAAGGTATATCTCAAGTAATGTGGAAACGAATGGATTAATCAATATATTATATTACACTGACGATTAGTAATTTTAGCAATATAAAATTGCATAATTAATATATTTTCCTCAATAAATATCAGATAAAAACAAAACTAAGAACTTAAATGCTCAAATACACTGAGAAGCTATTGAGAAATATAATAGTATGTCACGCATCACATATATATAAGTAATATTTGAAAAGTTAACTAACGAACGAAGTGATGAGATAATATGATTTATCTATGTATTTGTATAATATCTATGTGGGTATATATGCATTGCAATAAAAAATATTTAGGCAAAACTTGGATAGGCAATACGATGCATGAGTGTATAAGAACTATAGACATGATAGATATCTTTTAATATTCATGAGCTATACTATATATAGAATTACGTGTTTATTTGAGGTAAACATGTTATTAAAGGAATGAAATGAAAATTTATACTGTATACTGCACCAGTGCTAAATCACAATAAAAAAATTAGAAATAGATATTGAGCGTTATTTGAATTGAAAATTTAGTATAAATGTTGATGCGCAATTACAGATAAATAAAAATTTTTTATAAAAGTTAATATAAGAAAAAATTATAGAATGAGGCAAAGGTATCTGAGTATGAAACAAAATTAGTATATGATCAAAATATTCAGTCTTACATACAGATATCTACATGAATGAAAATCTGAAATGAAAACGGCAGATATATTGAAGTAGAATACTATCATTTCAATTTTCTGGAAGTGCATTGATGACATGCTACAAGAAGAAAAATCTCAGAAGAAAATGAAAGAGAATATTCAGATATAATCAAACCCGGTGTATATACTGAGATAAAAGGAGAAAAAATTATAAAATTAGCTCAGTAATACGATAGCCAAAAAATTATTGCGTTACGTGAAGTAAACGATTTCGTAAATACTATTCAATACACTACCGTAATCGCAACAAGATATATTCAAACCTGTAAAAACTGACTTCTATGGATCACGAAAAATTACGGATATGCACTTGAGATATCACTGTTATGGTGGATATAGAAAGAAAAGCTCTTTTATACGATGAAATCAAAAGTGGCACAAAAGTTTTGGAAGACGATGATACAAGTTAGTATATTTAAGTCAGAGCAGCTAGTTATTAGTAATTATCAACGCAGTATAAATATTATATATACAATAGTAAATAATAAAGAAAACTTTTATACTACTTCTCCAACACTAGCTGATTAGCTCCTGTTTTTTCATATAAACGCTTTAATAAACATTTAGTAATTTTTAATAATATTAGACGAATGGATAACCTAGAATTAAGACTATAATAGTCAATATAGCTCATATTTAACTTTTCTATTCACTAGGACTTTTGTAGAGAGTGATTTAACACTTAATAATTTTATAATTTTCTAAAAATTATATTGTGATCACTCTATATATACGAGTATCGATAACAGTAACTGGTACTAATTACCCTTTATAATATAATATTATAAATATATATATAGTATATATACTAAATTAATATAATATATATATTAATTTAATATAATATATAATATATATATATATTATTATATAGTATATATTATAATATATTATATATTAATTAATTATAAATCATATTAAATTAAGTAATAGTTATATATATATTATGATATATTATTAAATATAATATATTCATATATTATAATTATATATATATTAAATATAATTATATATATATATAATATCATATATATATAATATATATATAATATATATATATATTATATATATATATATAATATCTAATATATGATTAATTATATGAATAATATATAATTATACTTACTATAATATATCATAGTTAATATTTCATAGTTTTGATATCAAGTGTGTGTTGTAATAGTTATATTGTTGTACTATTACACATATATATACTATATATATATACCACTGAATAACCTAATTACAGATTAAATTCTTAATCATATACCATTAAAAAACCGAAAACTTTTTAATAATTTAAAGATTAAGAATATATATATCATAAATTTTTAGTCTTTTGGTCAGATAGGGCATGTAGTTTAATAGAATCCATTGTATGTGTACTACATGTCTCATTTACCTCATCTCCTGTATTGCAATTTTAAAACTTAGATATATTCTACTGAAAAAAGTTTCATTTATCTTGTCTATCACCAACAGATATCGACATCAGGGGAATCTTAATTATGAAATAGAATCAAAAACACATTATAAAAAGTATCTTTATAAAAAGAAATACAAATATAATATCATTCTGTAATGGTGTCATATAGGTATTTCATGATTATTGAGTATTATCTATTATACTAAAATATTAGTTATTAGTTTAACTTAATAATAATCACTATAAGCCACAAAAAATATTGAATCCATGTGGCTTTTGTTCACACTTTTTCGAATGAGATCAGTTCTTTCTAAATAAATTTATATTCATTTAAACGTCTCATTATTACTTTCAATGATACTTATAGCTATCTTTTTATTATATTAAAACCCACCTTTTAAAAATATAGGGTCTCCGGCCCGAAAAGCGGAGACTTGTAAGTCTCCCGGCGGAAGCCGAGACTAAGTGGTACTCTCACCGGCCGGAGCCGGAGATCTTTAGAAAAGGCTGGAGACTACCGAGCCAGCCGGAGCCCGAGGCAGGAAGATCCGGGCTATTATTTTTTTTATGCCCTCATACAGAA
Source organism: Trachelipus rathkii (assembly GCA_015478945.1). NCBI lineage: Eukaryota > Metazoa > Arthropoda > Malacostraca > Isopoda > Trachelipodidae > Trachelipus > Trachelipus rathkii. Next base: position 81,167 of record JABUQX010013438.1, read on the forward strand.
ATTTGATACTATAATTATAATAATGTATTAATGACTTTCTATGTATAAAAAAAAAAAAAATGTGTTGAGAATTGCTTCTAGATATTATATAATATAGTATAATTATCTAGTATATGGCAGATACCAGAGTGGTCAAATTTTGAGTAGGCCAAATCAATTATACTAATAAAGTATAATTATAAAATATATTATTAAATATAAATAATATGTAGTATATATAATATAAATATTAATATATATATATATTATAGTAACTTATTATATATCTATATATAAAGTATATAAATATTATTAATATAAATAATATCACTTATCTATATATATATATATATATAGTCATACATATATATATTATTATAAATATAATATAAAATCTATATATATATATATACATAGTATCATATATATAGTATTATATATATATCTATTATATATTATATATACTATATATATATATATAGTATATATATATATATATATAATATATATTATAGTATATATAACAAACTAATATTATATATACTGTAATTACCTTATATATTTATATTTGAATATATGTTAAAATTTTATATATAATATTTATAATAGTATATTTTTTTTACCATCATTTTGTTTTTTTCTTTGTTGGTATTTCTGTTATAGTCATTATAGTCTTATTAACTAAATTAATACGATAATAAATATTATAAAAATCATGTTAGTACTCTTATATTTAGGTAATTATCATATTAAATAGTAGGTATATAATATTTATATCAGCAGGTATAATAATATGTATATATAATAATTATATTGTATTATTACCTATAATACATATATATATATAATATATTATATATATACCATATATATAGCTAGTTTCCTATACTATCAATATATATATATATATATATATATAATATATATTATATATATCCTAAGTTATATATCCACGCCATATATTAAGTCTATACCGTATATATATTATATAATCACCTTTTTTGTTTCTTCCATATGTATATATCGAACTATTTTATTAGATATATATATATCTAAAGAATAAAAATATAAATATCTATATATATATATATTATATTATCTATATTATCTTCTATAATATATATATTAATATATATAATATATATATTTATATATATTTATAAGTAATTTCCCATCAGTTATTGATCCTTTACAAAGTAAAAAGAGAATTTGAAAAAACTAAATTATATGTTAAAAAGACGTAAGGAAGAAAGGAAGTTAAATACCTTATGCATTGCTATTGAGGTAAGCATTCTCTAACATATTTATTTCAAATGCTCCTAAATTATGATGAATAACTGGCTTGATCAGCTAGC
>JABUQX010013439.1:0-2500 GCA_015478945.1 Trachelipus rathkii
CGGTATTACTTCGTTCTATTCTCTCGTTTAGCTTCCAACCGTTTTGCATTATCAATAAAACTAACTCATTTTCGTGCGCCACACAACCAGTTTCTTCTGTCCGCTCTGACACTCGACCATGACGATCTGCCATCGCAACTCTAACACTTCTGTTTTTAAATGTTTTGTTGACGGGTTGCACTCAAAAGTGTGTTTGAGAAAGCGTACACAAATTGTGGTTCTTTTAAACACAACCATATGTTTAAATACGCGCCAAACACAATTAGTGTTTCGCAATTTTAACCATAAATTATGTTTAAAACGTAAACCATGGTGGTGAATTACCTATAATTGTGGTTATTTTAATTATGAATCAGGTAAGCCAAGCGATTGGTAAAATTTTCAGTTTGCTTTAACATAAACAATGGTAAAGCAAAAGAATCTTATGTTGTGCTTAAATAATCAATTGTTTAAGAATATTGAACATATCAAAATGTTTAGCTCTCATCTCACATTTTTCAGTTGTGTTTACATAAGTTCTTGCTAGCATTTCTCGGCCCTCTTTGAAAGCTTTATCCCGCCAAAGCTCTGGTTTGATAGAGTGGCATCTACATAGCTTCTGTTTAAAGAAAACCAAATGTACAGAGTAATTTTGGAACTCACACAGAATTTGTGGCAGAACGATGCATCACGAAGGTGATGTTCAATGTTACCTGTATCACTAAAAACATATTAACGGGATGAAAACTTTATACACAAGCCCTTATAAGTGTGCTATATGTGCTGGGTTGAGAACCACACAGCACACATAGCTTTGTATTTAGAACCCGACTTTATAAAATCTGATTGACCTGACATCGTGATTTGTATGGCCTATAGTAACCTATTACGCTCAATGCTATATGGGAATGTGGAGGAGAGGAGCTACTTACTGCGTCGTTCATGGGATATTCAGTAAACTTACTTTTTGGGACAGAGGGAGTATATGTATATATGTATCTTATACCATACATATATATATATATCCCCATACCTATATTATGTATCTGCTGTCTTATATATATGTATATACATACATATCCTCATCTTCTCCCATATACTTTTATCTATTACATGCCATGACCATCTATACCCCAGTTCAGTGTGGGGTATGCTAAAGCCAGGCAGAAGTAATGAAGAGAAAACAATGATGCAGTCCTTTTACAAGTGATGACACGTCGCAGTCAGAAAGATCCACCCTAGAGATTTCACAAAACTACGACGGACTCTTAATGTGGTATCTCGCCAATGTGGAATTCATCCCCTTGAATGAAGTGTGCATCACATGCCTGAGGTGGATTCCCTTACACAGTCCATCCTGAAAGAGTCGAATCGAAACCATTTCAATTATCAACTCTCCTACCCTCACAAACTCTCTAAAATCTCCTTCTTGCCGTCGAACTGTTTCACCACCCTCCTTATGTAACAGAAACTGTTCATCCAGACTCTCTAAAAGTATACCTCCTCCTCTGATGAGAACTCATGAAGCTCATCAACCTAAAGCCTTATTATTTTATTGTCCAGCTCCTAGACTTCCAGGATTATGCTATTCTTAAATGTACATTAATTCAATTTTCAATTTCAAAACTTTATTCAGAAAATGAAAATAACATTATTAAGTTTAACACAACAATATATAATGCTAGTACAAATTATAATAAAATATTAAATGACATACAATTTCTGAATGGGGGCTACTAATTGCAACAAAGTATTGTGTCCTCTAAGACCAAAAAAATAATACAGGTATATCTTAATTTAAGTAATTGGGTAATGGTAATATATGGAAAACATTTTCAACTCTTTTTTACACTTCCTGTGACTTAAAGACTTTTATACGTTGTGTATCATCTTATTCATATTGACCTTTGATTTATCGAATTTTTTTTATTTCCTACTAGAGTTTATATATATATATATATATATATATATATATATATATATATATATATATATATATATATATATATACTATATATATATATATATATATATATATATATATCTTTCATATATATGCTATATATATATATATATATATGCTCTATATATACTATATATATATATAAATATATATATATACTCTTATATATATATATATATATATATATATATATATTTATCTCTATATAGAATATATATATATATATATATATATATATATATATATATATGCGAGTCTATTTTGTTTATTTGAAGGGAAATATATGCCATAAAAAATAACACTTTCCTTATATAAAAAAAATATTGTTATAGTTTTATGCTTCCTTCAGCAATGTTCGCCGCATGTGACCTATGGAAATTTTATAGCCTACCTCAGGTACAAAGGCTATATTTTAGGTTCTTATAAATTTTTAATCATCTCAAAAGTCGCACGAGACATGGTGGAGAGAGAGAATATTTATTTGTACATCCAAATTTACTCAATCTTTATTTATTATTTATATTATATATCCAATTTATCTGATCCGATTTTCATTTA
>JABUQX010013439.1:15000-17500 GCA_015478945.1 Trachelipus rathkii
GAGTACCGAAAAGAACGAGGTTATGGTATGAAATGAGTATGTTGGAAAGTTTTTTTTGGAGACGACCAAAAGGAACCTTGAATGTTTGTCTCAACGGAGAAGCAAGCTCCATCAATTTTTAAGGAAGAAATGGAAGCTGCTAAAAACCATAAAAGCAGTGGTAATGATGGCATTGCAAATATGTATAAGGGTGAAAGAATTTGCCGTCGGAATAATAACTTTAGCAAATAAGGTCAATATATCTGCAAACTTGCAAGTCGGTATTCATTGACATTGTAATAAATAAAATGAACGTTAGACTAAACAAATATTATACAATTTGAGTCCTGAGCAAAATAATGGAAACTCTTTTAAAGGCAGTGTTCATAGTATTGAAAATAAAATTAAACTGTAAATTTCTGAAAAACAGTATGGGTTTGTGAAGGAAAAAGGCGTTAAAAAAACTATATTTTACCATTAGCCCTAAGAATGTTGACAGAGGGAATTATGAAGGTTGATCGAGTTCTTTGTTGTTGATGATAAGGCTTTCAACAGAGTAAAGGGCGTGAATTCTATGAAGATGTTAGAGAGTCTGGAAATAGAAGGGAAAGATTTAAGATTTATTAAGAAATCATTGGAGATAGAAGAAGTCTTTAATATATGGTATGGTAGATGAGAATGGCAGGGCATTGCGAGAAGCGTCGTACCAGTCTGCGTGAATTCACTAAGTTTGTTCCTCAGCAGTGAAATTAACATAAGAGAAATCAGCCACTATTTTAAAGGAATAAAATTAATACGCAATATAGTAAAATCATAAACGTTGATGACACTCTATTACTAATCGATTCTGAAAAGAAAATTTCAAATTTGCAAGATGGGTCCACTAAATAAGTAAGACAAAATGCATGAAAATAAATAATGCTAAAGCTTAATTCATGTTTATGTCAAAGAGATACTTAAGATCTAAGATGAATATTAAGGTAGAGAAAAACTTGGAGCAAAGGTTAACAAATTTTAATATACAAGTTTATGGAAGTTTATATATATATATTATATATATATATATTATATATGTATATATATATTATTTATAATATATATATTATATATATATTATATATATATATATATATATATATATATATATATATATATATATATATATATATATATATATATTATTATTATCATTATTATTATTATTATTATCCTAAACACCGTGTCCCGCATGGATGCAGGGTGGTGTCGTTCGCAGAATGTATGTATAATATATACTCCTGCGACCGTTCATGGGAAGTGTGAAATGGCAGAAGAGGGTTCCCAGCCTCAATAGCCATGCGAAGATAATCTTCATTATTCGCTAACTGCGTCGAAATCTCCACAACTAGACCAGAAAATTACTTACAACAGCTTCTTAATTTTTAAGTCCATAATTATTATTCTTCATTTATGTCCAAAAGAACTGATGAGATAATTTTGCCGCTCCTCAGCTAAATAATTTCGGAAAAATTATTTATTTTTCTATTTTTCATAAAATGTTCAATATTTAAAAAGACCTGGATTTAAAATGAATTTTATCTTCATTCATTTATAAAATATTCATTCCATTTTGCTTTCATATTAATTGGTTACTTCAGTAATTGCAGGTTTTCTCGGAATAAACGCATATATATATATATATATATATATATATATATATATAATCTATATAATATATATATTTATATATATATATATATATATATATTTTTCTATATATCATATATAATATATATATATTATATTATATATATATAATATATATATATGCAATGAAAACTTCTAAAAAAAATTTATAATTTTATCTTCATTCATTTATAAAATATTCATTCCATTTTGCTTTCATATTAATTGGTTACTTCATGTAATTGCGGTTTTCTCGGATAAACGCATATATATATATATATATATATATAACTATATATATATATATATATATATAATATTATATAATATATTTATATATATATATTAATATATATATATAATATATATATATATATATTATTATATCTATTATAAAAACATATATATAAATATATAAATATATATATATATAGTATATATATATATATATATATAATATATATATATATATAATATATATATATATATATATATATATCGGAATATATATATATATATATGGTCAGCATCCCGAAAAGTTCAGGCATGTAACTAGAAAACTATAACAGCTACACGAAAATAAATATCATTTTATTAATCAGGAGACATTTTTTACCGCGGAAATTTAAAAAAATAAAAAAAATACGCTTTTTAAAAAAATTAAAATTGTTAAAAAATGTTGAAATATTAGCAGTTTTTTGACATTCGAAGATCCGCTTACTCCGAGTGAGCACGCAAAGGTGGCAAATGTTGAATTTTTTTTTAAACGGACGAATACCCACGGTAAACATGAACGATGGATAGAGTCGGGTTTCTCTCGGCCTACGGGGGACGACGGGAGGGACTTTGTCCCCTC
>JABUQX010013440.1:2500-10000 GCA_015478945.1 Trachelipus rathkii
GAGGAAAACACTTTTGACAGGATAGGAAGAAGTCGTTACATCAATAACAGCATGGGTAACAATTCAAAAGAAAGTAAGCAAAGGGAAGAAGGAAGCACAAAGGAATAGAGTTGGAAAGCAACGACTCGTGTCAAACCCAGACAAATATCTTGATATGTAAATAGCTACCACACAAGACTTCCCAAAGTCCCTAAGAGCATAAATACCATAAAAACCATAAATATGTTAGATAGGATTGAATATCTCCAGTAGAGCTTGAATGTCAAAAGTCATGCTGAGGATTGGAAAGAAGGAAATGAGATACCAGATTATCCAAGAATTGAAGTTGGGAATGGTTTCAAAGATTTCATAGGATACAAGAGTGATGGTTAGAAAACTCAAAACGTCTTCCCTTCTTCGGAATAGGTTAGACATATGTACTCTTCCAACACTGAAGCAAAGTGTTAATACTGAGATACAGAGGGTATAATCGAGCTAGGAAGGGTTCCAGCTCATACTAGCAATCCCTAAAAACTTCTTCAGAAGTGACATTCAGGTAGCTTGCCTTTCTAAGATTCATAGATTTCAGGAGCCCATGCACCCGATCAAACAGGTAAGGGGCATTGGTCGCCTGAGAGGGGAAGGAGGAGATGGAGGACTGCCGGAGTGGTCAAGGGTTGAGCTAGAAGAAATAAGAAGGCTAAAGAGATTATTAGCCTTTTCAGGGAGACAACCACCAAAGCAAATAAGACGAGAATTGGTAGCTATGTAGAAATTATTAGAGATGTTTGGTCAAGAGGCCAGAAAGATTTGTCAGTAGAAAAATCAAATGCTCATCGAAATTTTGCTTACTTAACGTCCGATTTGCTTTTTAATAAAATCCGAGCAACTATTTCGGGATAAATAAAAATTAGTGAGTTCGATAGCAAAATGGGAATTTTTCCACTCATTGTAAGCACTGTTTCCAGCCTGAATGGTGCAAAAACAGGCAAGATCGAACTATGGAGTTTGACGAAAATTATTAGACGTAGAAGAGATGAACCTACTCATCCCATCAGCGATTACAGTTTCTCACCATATAGGCAAAATCAAAAGCGTCTTTAGAGTCAAAGCAATCACTCCAGAGATAGTTAGTTAACTTGAAGGAATGCAAAGCCCTCCAAAAGTTTCAGAAGATATGTTTAGGTAAGGATGGAGCTGTTGGAAAGAAAACATTAAAATTAAGTCATAAGGCTATGCTAAGATTTACCAATAGTAAATAATGGGGTAGTTATAGATAGATTGAATGACTAGTGATGAAACTTTGGTAAAGGGCTACCAAAATTGGTTGAAATAGCTATGAATTTGTGAATCTGTGAAATTAACTAATCAGTTACTCCAGATTGTCGAGAGTGCTGAATGGTTCGACCTCCACCTTTTCTGGGTCAGTGTGAGAGGACCCCAACCACTCATCGTTGTGTACATTGAAATTCCGTATATAGAGCATCTCATCATAATAGTAACGATGATTAATTGATAAATGATATATTTTTTACTCAAATGTTTCCGTGCTGGCCCCTCCTCTCGTTCAACTATATTCACTATGTCTCAATACTAACACTTTCCCTCAGTGTTGGAAGCACGCACATGTCCAACCGATTCCGAAAAAAGGAAGCCGCTCTGATCCTTCTAACTATCGCCCTATAGCTCTCACTTGTAGTTCTATCTAAGATCTTTGAAACCTTCTCAATGCTCATTTCTTAGACCATTGACTCTTCATCTTCTTTCCGATCGCGCTAGTAACGCGCTTTCGGCGCTCGAGGTCTACTGGCGATATACTTTTCCTATCTTACTGATTTATGGTTTTCCGCCCTTAGGAACTATGGGGAGACTTGCGTGTGACGCTTGACATATCCAAAGCCATTTGACCGGTATGGCACCGTCATGCTCATCCAAGCTTCCCTTCTTTGGGTTTCCCTCCTTCTCTTTGCCTTTACTTATGTCTAGTTTTCTCCTCAAATCCTCAATATCGACTGTTTTTGACGGGGCGACTTCTTCTTCTTTTTTCTGTCAATAGTGGTGTTCGCTCAGGGTTCTGTTCTATCTCCTACTTTATTCTTACTTTTCATTAAGATCTCTCACCTGCACATCTAACTCTATCCACACGTATGCCGATGACTCGACCATTCATTCTTCAACTCATTTCAAATTCTGCTCCTTCTTTTACTTCTCGAATTGCCTCTCGTCTTAATCTTTTCCGATTTCTATTCTCGCTGATTTGGATAGAATTTCCGGGTGGGTCGTCTCAACCTTGTGAATTTAATTCTTTAAAACTCAACTTCTACAAATCTCCCTCTCTAGAACACCTTCCACTTTCCTATCTCTCTCGACGGTTCTCTCGTCTCTCCTGTTGACAATATAAGCATCCTGCCTTAACATTAACAAAAAAATGTCTTGGAACCTCAATCACAACGGTTGCTAGGCGGCCTCAAAGAAACTGGGAATTCTGTTTAGACTCGCGTGACTTTTTTTCTTCTTTCAGTTACTCCAGTATACAAGGGCCCTCATCCCGCCCTTGTATGGAGTACCTGCTCTCATATTGGGGGGGCTCTGGTTTCACCGGCTTTTGGACAGGGTCGAGTCAAAGGCCAAAAGACTTATAAAATGTTCCGTACTTTCCATTTCACCTTGACCCTCTATTTTGCGGCGCGATGTTGGTGCTTTATCTCTTTTCTATAGGTAGGTCAGGCGGCAGATGCTCGAGAATTGTAACTCGCTGTACACCACATTTAGGCGCCCGCGTAGCACAAGGGGTGTGTGTCTGCGCATGAAGTTTTGTGGTGGATATCGGTAACATCCAGCTAGTAGCTGCGGTGCTTCCTTCTTCCTGCCACCTCTGTTCTTGGAATTTTCTTCCATCTTCTGTGTTTCTGCTGACTTTAACATCTCCTCCTCTTTCAAAGCCTTGCCGTCTTGTGTTCATCTGCGTATTTGCATTAGTTGGTGAGCTTCTGGACGTGTCAACACCCCCTCTTGAATAGGCTCCTTCCAGTGAGTGGTGGGTAACAACTATAAAAAAAAAAAAAAAAAAAAATTAAATGTTTTTTAGTGTCTTAAAATATCAGATACCTTTATCTAAACTCTTGACACCTAAAACTATTAACATCCGCAAGCAGAGAAAATCGAGTATTTAGTATAATAATAATAATAATATAATAATATAATATAATAATCATAATAAATAATAATAATAATATAATATATATATTAATAATAATAATAATAATAATAATAATAATAATAATAATAATAATAATAATAATAATAATAATAATAATAATAATAATAATAATAATAATAATAATAATAATAATAATAATAATAATATAATAATCAATAATAATAATAATAATAATAATAATAATATAATATTAAAATTATAATAATAATAATAATATAATACTAGTAGCAATTGTAGTTTTCTAATTCTAATAATATAATAATAAATAATAATAATAATAATAATAATAATAATAATAATAAACTATCAAAACGGTCATTTATGTCCTAGGTCCACTTACTGCCCTTGGAGGATGTGAGGCCGTTGCCTTTGTTAACTCAAAGTACCAAAATCCTGAAGAATCTTTTCCTGACTGCAGATTCACTTGGTATCTGAAGTCCTGCTTGATGGAGGAAGATTTTTGTTAGGAAGATGCAACTATTTAAGCGATGAGGTAATTTTTGCTGTTATACTTCCATTGTCTTAACATTTACTGCTGCAATCTCAAGTCAGGAACACACTGCCGTTTTATCTTTTTCACAATTTTCTTTGATTTGAGCATTTTCAAACGTCGTATGTCGAGGCATATCGGTCTTTAGTTCGCCCCGGACTCTTCTTGTATTTTAAAACTGAGATGCAGAATACTAAAGGGACTATCTGTATAAATTGTATTACTCCTAATTTCATTGTTATCATTTAAAACTGTTTCTTATCTTTTAGACAATCAATATTAGCATATAGTTATTAATTTATTCTATAGAAAACTTAATATAGTTATTAATTTATTCTGCAAACAACTTAATATGGTTATTAATTTATTTAATAGGACATCTTAATAGTGGCATATTAATTTAATTCCTATAGACAACTTAATATGATATTAGAATTATTCCTAGTAGAAAAACGTTAAAAACAGTTATTAATTAATTCTATAGACATCTTAATATGGTATTATTTATTCTATAGACCATAATATGGTTATTAAATTATTCATAAGACCAATAATTAAGGTTATTGATATTAATTTTTTCTATAGGCAACTTAATATGAATATTAATTATTCTATAGACCAGCTGTCTCCAAACTTTTTTGATCACGTACCCTTAAGACGAAAATAATTCTAAGTTGTACCCCTTATTAAGTGCATGTGATATATTTAATATCATATAATATAATATATTATATATATATATATTATATATTATATTATTAGCTATATATTATTATATATATATCAGTATATATACTTATAATAGTTAGATGTGTTTCCAGATGGAACTAATCTTAGGGGCCATGCGTAGGCTGTGAAAAGAATAATAACTGTGAGGATGAACAGTATCAGCAGAGGTGGTGTTTGTGGAGGAAAGGGGTAACTGAGAAATAAATGAAAGACTAATAAGTTGTAGGATTGGTTTGGTACATGTGGAAAGATGATGAAAGGTCGGTTGGTTTAAGCGGATGTATAGTGGTGAGTGTGTTGGGGACCGACCGGGGAGACCGAAGAGAAGTGGATTGAGTCGGTGAGAATGTCTGAAGGAGAGAAAATGTGAGTGTTTGGGCAGTGGACAGAATAAACGGGTGCATGATAGGCAGAGAATGGCGGGGTTTTTGTATGGGGCATGGTTGGTGCTCGCACCTGGGCCAAGGGGATGAAACTTACATTGACCGATTTACATAGCTGAGGGTCCGATCGCGGTCCTTGATGCATAGCTAGGGTGGATTTTTCTGTCTGTGACGAGCTCTCATCTAATTAATGGTACAGAGGGGGGGTAAGGCTGGGCTTTCTTTTCGACTTTCTGTCATGTTCTCCTACTGCTTTTCTTCTCGATGCTTGTACAGGACACTTACCCCAATCTCTGGGGCAAGAAGGAAAGCGCTCGAAAGAAGAAGAATAGATTATAGTATATTATAATAATATGATATTATATATAATATATATATATATATATATCTATATAAGATGTATATACTTATATATATATATATATATATATATAGATAGTATATATTAGTGACGTATTCAGAGGGTTATATTATCAGGTATTGTTAATATATAGTAGTATTTACAGTCCAATTACCACTCCGGGCTGGGTCCTTTTTCAAGAGGGGGCAGAAGATTAAACATGAACCCGCACCCATCCCCAGCTTAACGCAATCCTCTCCGATGAGCGCGAGACGTGGGCTTTAGACGAAAGGGGAAGATTAACTAACAGTTGTTAAACGAGAAGGAGGAAAGGATTTAGAACATGAAGTAGCTGGAAAGAAAGAGGCACCACAACGAACAAGCCTTAGGTTTCCAATACTCACACAAAATTTGTGTGAAAACAATGACACTCCTTTTGATACCGAGGGCGACTTCAAGGGTGTACCTTAGAAAAGAGATAGTGAGGCCTCAAAAGTCGCAGAGAATAGAGGATCGTAAGGGAATTTGAACAGACGCGGAGCAGTTATTAGTTCTCTTAGCTTTAGCACCTCACCCCTATCCAATCAGAAGGGTGGAAACGGAGCCGCCACCCCCAGATAGTGAGCGAGACAGCGATAGCTCCAGTACAGGGCGAATAAGGCCGCTTATATAGCTGGGTAACTGTTAAGAGGGAAAAAAAATTCCCGCAACCTTGAACAGAACTCCAGCTTCTTTGAGGCCACCTTAGCAATCATTGTAATATGAGGTTTCCAAGACATTTTTTTGTTTATGTTCAAACCAAGAATGCTTATGTTCTTCACAGGTGAGACGCTAAAGCGGTCGAGAATAAGAGGAAAGATATTGGGAGACTCTCGCTCTCTCTCTCGAGAAGGAGATTATAAAGAGTTGGGTTTTTAGAGTTGAACATTTATACATAAGGTTGCGGTGACCAATCGGGAAAATCCATCCAGATCGGCAAGAAGGTAGACATCAGAAAGCAGAAGACGGAAGCAAGCTCTAGATGCAAAAGAGGGAGCACATTTGAAATGAGTGGAGAAATGGAGAGTTGAGTCATCGCAGTAAGAGTGAAACAGAGTTAGAAATACAGCTGAGGAGATCGTTGATGAAAGTAGGAGTAAGTTGGAGATAGAAACAACCTTCTGAGGACACTCACAATTAACGTAGGAAAGTAGAGGAAGAGAGACTCCACTAACGAGTGCTGAATGGAGCGAATCGGAGAGATAACTTAGACATGAGTAACAGCAAGAGAGACAGGGAGTGAAACCCAAAGGAAGAGAGAACGCTTGCGAGAGTAGTACGAGTGCCATACCCGGTCAATAAGCTTTGGATTATGTCAAGCGGCCACGGACGGCAAGATCCCGCCATAGGTCCCTAAGCGGCGAGAAGAACATAAACTAATATATAGATGAGAAAAGTATGTTCACCAGTTGACCTCGAGCCGTCGGAAAGAAGCATACTAGACTGATCTGAAAGAAGGGAATGAGACTCCAGATTATCCAGGAAATGAGAGTTAGAACGAGTTCAAAAGACTTTAGATAGAATACAAGTGAGAGCTATAGGGCGACAAAGTTTGAAGGATCAGAACGGACTACCAGCTCGTTTTTCGGGATCGGGTTGAACAAAAGCCGGCGCTTTCCAGCGACTGAGGAAAGTATTAGTGAGACATACGACGCACGCTCGGAGTTGACAGAAGGACAGGTGCCAGTTCCAGCAAGCACACTTCCACTTCAAACATCGGGGAGCGGCAAGTGCCGATCCGGGCCACTAGCGCTTCATAGATATAGATGAGATCTCGCGAGCGATCTCAATGCAGACGATCATTGTTGTGTACGGTAAGGGCATTGGGAAACCTGAGGGGAAGGGTAGGAGGAGGAAATGCGCCAGAATATCTTGATTATAGATTAGCTATAATATATATATATGTACTATATATATATATATATATATAATATATATAATATATGCTTGCCTATAGGCTATACTGTATATATATAAATTGTAAATATATTATAATAGTATATATATATATATATATATATATATATATTATATATATATATATATATTTATATATATATATGTAATATTTCTTTTTTTCCTTTTTTCCTTTTCTCTCCCAGGAAGGATTCTTCATCTTGTCAGCCGCGCAAGCATCTTTCTACATCTCTCTGCTGCACTATTCCTCTTTTCTTTAGCACTCTCATTTTTGGTAGCTGATATCTTTCCAGAGAGTCCCTCCACCGACTTCGCCCATCTCTTCTTCGGTCCTTTCTTGGTCTTTTGGCCTCAGGTGTCGCATCCCATCTTCTTTCGGCATTTCTGTCTATCTCCATCTCTC